>JALPQD010000136.1:1914246-2144385 GCA_023101885.1 Typhlomys cinereus | reverse complement strand
CTGATGTCCAGTAACTAGGAGGCAGCCTAGATGTCCATCAATAGATGATTGATAATGGAGATGTAGTCCAAATACACAAAGGAATTGCATTCAGCACTAAAGAAAAATGAAATTAGTGAAGATGGATGGGTCTGGAAAAGACAAAACTAATTGAGATAACCCAAGCCCAGAAAGACAAACACTCTATGTTCTTTCATGTAGATCTTCAACTCAAATGTTTAGACTTGCTGTGTTTAAGTTGGAGAAAGTAGAGGTCAGGTAGCAAGAAAAGAACTATATGTGTGTTTGTGGAGGGGGAGTGAGAGAACATAGAATAAAGCACACTGTAGTATGATAGTAAAAGGAGGAAATACTAATAGAGGAATGGTTTAAAGGGATATGGGGATAGAAGGATAGGGAAAGTGAAGGATAAGGAGAAGGTCAATAAAAACCAAGGATTTAGGGGAAAAGTATATAAAACTTATGGATGTATGAGCTAGCCGATTTTTTTTTTTTTAAAAAAAAGAGATTGAGCAGAAGTACTCTATATGGGTGGTTAATGCTACTCTCAGAAGTATAGGTTTTCAACCCAAAATCCAAGTGTCAAGTTCAGGATACCTCCCTATGCGTTGTTGGCCAGGGAACTCTCAGAGTTTCCCAGAACAATACAGACTCTTGCCATTGCTCTTGGATGCCCCCCAGAACAATACAGTAAGACCGTGTTGTTGAAGGACATCACATACTTTGGCTCCAAGACATGGAGAGAGCAAGCTGAAATTGAACTGGAACTTTCAGTTCAATTTCACAGTGCTGGAAGTGCTGTGTGGGCTGTTAGGGCAACAATCCTGCCCCGCTGTAGACCCTGCATGTTGTAATACCAAACTGCCTGATAAAATGTGCCCCACTGTTGCAATAGTGTCATGAATGTTCTGGAGATAACCAGCTGTTGTCTGATGGGATTTGAGGCCCACTCCACAGGAGGGAATAGATGCTTGATACGTAGAACTGGTTAAAAAACTTTGGGGAAATCATATGCCCTGTGGGGGGAATCTACTGCTGATGTTTTACCAAATGGTCCTATAGTTAAGCTGTTTTCTAAATATTTATGATCATCTCCACAGACTAGTGAGGTGATCAGCTTTGACCAGAGACGTCTCTTGTGGCAGTGGGTTTTGGTCCAGGCATGGACTCATCACGGGTCACTGTGCTGAGAACATGCAATGGTTGAGTGTTTGGCTCCAAATGAGACATTTATTTCATCCACTCCGTAGCCTAAGGAGCATCAAGGGAAAGTGGACAGAAGGACTGTGGGAGCCAAAGGCTGGGGAGGAGTGTGTTGGGGCATTAGGGCATTGTCTTCTGGATGGGACATGGCTGTTGTAGTCAGGAACACCCAGCAGCTGCGACTGCCTGCAAGGGGCTGTGTAACAGTTACTCTTTACTATTGCTGTGAGAGAGCACCCAAAGTCAAACAACTTATGGAAGAAAGGAGATTTATTCAACTTATAGTTCCAGAGGGGAAATAGATCTTTTGCGGTGGCGATGGAATGGCTAGCTGGCTGGCAGACTAAGTCACAGTAGACTTCCACATAGCTCCAGCATTCCCGGAAATGTCTCTCCTCTATATTTTGTGGCCCCTTTTATATGGTCCATTACTGGGAGGTTTCTATGGGATCTATGGAAGTTCCCATGGAATTTAGGGCAGGTATAATCCTTTCAGGTGGTCTCAGTTGATCCTTCCAGGTGTGGTCTCAGCCTATCTTAGTTAATACCAGGGGTGTCAAGTTAACACCCCTGCGTAACTATCACAGGATGAGAAGGGAAAAAGAGGAGACATGAGGATAAGAGGTACGTTATGTGAAAAGGGGGGTCTGTAGGTGTGAGATTGGGTGAAAGAGGGGAGTAGAGATCACATGTGATCACAGTACACTGCACATAGATACGATGTGGTATTGTCAAAAGTAAAACAATGACATTGTATTTAAAAACTAAACATACCTTTCTGACTATAAAATGCAGAGAAAAACAATGCTGTTATGCAGAACCTGTTGGAAACAGTACCTTCAACCAGGCCCTAGAGCTTCTAAGTCACAGTTTTTCAAAAATTCCTATGGGATTCCTAAGCATAATAGACACGGATGAACCACTACATTTTATCTACTCTATTGATTCTTTGCCAAGTTAATATATTAGGAGCATTTTCCCCAAATCATGAAATCTCTTATGAGAACATCTTAAATCCCAGTGTATAAATATATCACAATATCTATTTTCTCAGCTACTTCATGGCAAACATCAGGTACCAATCTTTTTTGCTCTTGAAAATAAAAAAAATACTATCTTATTATTATTATTTTTTTTTTTTGCATGAGCAGCCAGCCCACTGGCTTTCATTTGATGGCTTGTGTCTGAGCACTTGCTGGAGTGGGAATCATATATCAGTGGGTAGACCACTGAGGAAAGCATTTTCCCTTTACCTTCGTCAGTTACTCAGGTAGGTGTGGGGCCACTTGAATTTTCTGCCCTTTCATGGCAACATGTTGATAGAATAAATCCCCCTTATAGGTCTTATGGAAATACATATAGCTGCTGTGTTCATGGACGCCACAACCTTTTCATGTCTAGAAGATACTGTCTGGCCTCATTCTTTCTGCCCTTCAGACCCTTAAAATCTTACGACTCCATCTTCAACAGTGTTTTCTGAGGCTTGGGGTGAGTGAGTGGTTTGGATGTTTTGTTTAGGACCAAAATATAATTATCTTTGTATGTAAATCTATTCATAGTTTGATACTGGTTATGATACTAATTCCACTTCTAGGATTTCTAAAGTAGTAATTTTAGTCATACTGCTAAAATTTAGAAAGTACAGATAAAAGCTGATCACTGTAGCTAATCATTTAAAGCACCATTTTCCTGGGAAATAGACCCAAACAGGAAAATGTGGTAGAAAATCCGGGCCCTCCAGCTACCTGGTTTTCCTCTTATAAACATTGATTTCACTGTTGAGCGAAATGAGTGAATGAATAAATGAATGAAAATAGCAGTGAAAAAGAAAGTACAGGTTGGTTGGTTGGCTGGTTTTGAAACAAGGTCTTTCTATATTGCCCAGGTTAGTCTCAAATCCCTGAACTCATGGGAACCTCATGCTGCAGCCCCCCTCGAGGGTCTGGGACTGGGTGTCCACTGCCATGGCTGGCTGAAGTATGGGGTTTTTACCAAGCTGCAGCAAAATGGCGAGAAGCAAAAAGCTGCTTCTGGGTATAATAGCAGCCTCATCTGTTCTGACTTTTCCTGAACTTCTGCTCTTTATTCTGCCTTTGGAAGCAGCCCTATGTGTTAGACCTGCACCTGCCGCTTAAACCATCTGCAGCTCATTACTCCTTTTCAGTGGGCACTCATGGACATGGGGGCAGTGGGACCTTTCTCAGACCACATGGGCTTTGTTCAGCTTTCCCACTTTTCATAAGAATATGGGCTTTTAAATATTTTTTGATGCCCCCAGTCCTCAGGTCCTTGGGAGTATGTGAGCTTGAGACATGGGACATCTACCCAACCAGGCTGTTTAAGTCAAGGAAGAGCTGAGTGTGTGCAAGAGGACATGCCTGAACTTTCTCATTCCAATCTCTGCACTGCCATAGTCTCTGAGCTTCCTGGAAAACCGCTATGATAGTTCCTGAAAGGAACCAGCTCTTCTTTCTTGGCAGTGGTGGAGGGGATGGGGAGGGTGGGGGTGGGGTGAGGAGGAGTAGGTTCTGGAAAAATCCCTCCCTGCCTGCGCTCTAATGCTCACCTCAGAGGGTTCAGATCTAGCTAGCTAGCTGCTTTCCAGGGCCCTGGGACCACTTGGAGCATCACTGTCCGGTGGCTTCTTGTGCCACAGTGTGTGTGTCAGAGTCGAGAAGGCTTGTGGACATAAGCTGCTAGGCTCCAGCCTGTGGCTTCTGGTTCAGTAGGTTTGGGTTGGGCCCAGAAAATCTGCTCTTCTACTGTTGTTGGTTTAAAACTTCAACACTTAAAAAAAAAAGAACTTCACTTTTTTTTTAAATTAAAATGTTTTGGTTAGTATACAAAATATTGGGTTTTATTTGACAATTTTATGTATCATTGTAGTTTGCTCATATTTGCCCCTTGTTAACCTTTCCCTTAAATATATATATATAAATCTAGGTTCCATATATTTGAGAAAAAATGGAGTATTTGAATCCCCTCATTATCCTTCTGTTTCCCTATCTTTCCCTCCCTTTATGTCTCCCCAATAGTTCCACTTTCATGTCAAGCCCTGTTATATCACTAATATATCAATCTAGATTCTGAATTTGAGAGAAAACTTGATGTTTGTCTTGGTGAGTCTGGCTGAATTTGTTTAACGCTATGCTTTCCAGTTCCATCTATTTTCTTACAAATGGCATAATTTCATTCTTTATAATTGAATAAAACTCCATTTTGTTTGTGTATGTGTGTGTGTGTGTGTATGTGTGTGTGTGTGTGTGTGTGTGTGTGTGAGATTTGTTTTATCTATTCATCTGTTGATAGACACCTGGACTGGTTCCTAGCAATTAGAAATAGTGCAGCAATAAGCATGGATGCACAAGTTTCTTTATGGTGTGCTAACTTAGAAACTCTTGGGTACATACCCAGGAGTGGTATAGCTGGCTTGTATAGTACTTCTGTTTTCAGGTTTTTTTTTTTTTTTAAAGAAACCTCCATAATGATTTTTCACAGTGACTTTCCAGCTTACATTGCCACCATCAATGAATAAGGTGGAGCTCTGCTTTGAGGACTGCTATAGTCTGCCCCACATTGCTCCTCTTCCCCTGCAGTTGTTTCCAAGTAGGTGAAAGAAGGCACTGGAGGATGTTACATGTGAGGCTTCTGAGGCCAGGGATCCTGTCCAGACTTCTGGGTGCAATGCTTTGTGGGGGCGTGTGCTTGTTCCGTCTGGTGCTTGTTGCATCTATGAAAGAGGCTTCAGATAGGCCCTTCAGAATAGACTCACCGGCTGCTTATTCAAATTACAGTATCCCATATATGTAATTTCATGTACCCATGGTCAGTTGGGGTCTGAAAATATTAAGTGGAAAATTCCAGAGCTAAACAATTCATAAAATTTTAAATTGCTTGCCATTCTGAGTAATGTGATGAAATCTCACACCACCCCACTCCATCCTGCTCCATCCTTCCTGGGATGTGAATCATCTCTTTGTCCAGCTTATCCTCACTGTAGATACGCTAACTACCCGTTAGTCACTTCGTATTGATTATCAGATTGACTGGCATGAAGCCAAAGTACTCGTATTCAAGAAAACTTGATTTTACCAGTGTTCCCCAAACATCAGACTCTTACTGCATCTATTATATAATTGTGTCATTTTATCATTAGTTATTGCCAGCAATTTTTTCCTGACCATAAATTAGAAATTTAGCTATCATAAGTTTTTTAAAAATTTTTTTAATTATTATTTATTCAACTGTGTGCATATGCGTGTGTATGTGCGTGCATGCGTGTGTGTGTGTGTGTGTGTGTGTGTGTGTGTGTGTAGAACCATGGATGAATTCGTGAACCACCATGGACGCCTCCACCTCCTCCTTCTGTCCCGGGATTCACAGGCTCCGCCCTACCAGGACCAGAAGCGCAGGCCGCCCCCGCTTCCGCCTGGCGTCTATACGTGGGATCTGGGATCCGAACTCAGGACCTTCTGCCTGCAAGGCGGAGGCTTAACCCCTGAGCCACCTCTCCAGCCCTATCATAAGTATTTTAAATAAGAAAAAGCAGGATTCTATAGCGGCGATATCCATGGTTTTAGGAGTCTGTTAGAAATTTGGAACATATCTCTCTCTAAAGGGTGAAGGCTAACTGCAGCTCTAGTAAGAATGAAGTTGTTGAGCTACTTAGGAAAATGGGGAACTCAGAAAGAAGAATAGAGACTCAGGTCCTTAGATCCTAGAGGATAGGATGCTCCAGAAAACCAGCAGGTGTGGGCACTCTCTAGGGACCTGGTAGGCTGTGCATATTTTGGCTCACACAGGACTGCCCTGAACATAATAACCTTTCAGCCCTGGCTCTACGTGTTGACTTCTTCTATTTCTGTCTGTTTAAGGTAGGGCGGCTTTGCCAGAAGGATCCCAGTGAGCCCTTCCTATATCTCTGACCTTCCTGACAGACTTTTTGTAGTCTCAGTAGACTACAGAGTTGCTGGGAGAAATCTAGAGTCCTTAGTGAAATGGGGAAGTGGGTGAGCTGTGGTTCCTCATATTGTGTTTCTGAAGACTCGTCTTTTGCTTTTACTCTTCAGATCGTCAAGGCCTATTAATGGTAGCTGAAGAGAAGGAAATGGAGAGAGCTCTTCATTCAACTCTTTCTTGTCCAGTAAACTATCAGTGGGTCTTTCCAGTCATGGGGGTGGCTACATGCTGTTTCAGTACAGACTTTAGTGGCAGGTGGTTGGTGGTTTGGGTACAGATCAGAGAGACGTTAAAATATGCAGGATGGCAAGGGTACCTGTGAAAAGTAAGAGGAAGGCATAGCTTAACCAGCCAGGCTGTCACACTAGATTTAGATTTAATGCTGTTGTTTTGTGACTAAGGAACATCACTGCTCATCCTTCACCTACCCCACTCTTTCAGAAGGGGTTGCTGCTATGAAATATGGCCCCCTGCTTTCTTTTCATCTCCCTCCCTTCCTTTCCTCTAACCCTTTAACTGTTCTTTCTTTTCCTGTGTAGGGAATTGAGCCCAGGGCCTTTTGCATGCAAGACCAGCACTCTACCAATTGGGCTCTATCCTCAGCCCTGCCCTTTGAATATATATATTTCCCCCTGCCCCCACCCCTGACATCATCTTTTTGGCTTTGCTGTGCCACTTGAACAAAAACAAAACGGGCCCAGGCCATAACCATTTCCGTGTAACATTTTTTTCCCCCAACAGCACAGCGCCATTACAGCATATATGCGTAACTGTTTGTAAGTTTATGTTATTTGGAAAGTTGTGGTTTTAGATAGAAGAAAGTATCTTATGAGGTCTTTATTTCCTGTAAGTTAACAGAAAGAGCTAAATCCTTTGGGGGGGGTGGATTCTTGGCTTGTCTTGTCAACCTTTGGTCTAGTCACATTTGTGCTAAATGCTAGCAGAGTTCCCCATGGACACTGTAAGATAAGGACATCATCTTATTCTTGCCAATTTGCAAGTGCATTAGGCTACAGCACTTGTGAGTATATTATTAAATATCAATTGGGGTAATAAATGGGAAATAACTTGCAAATCTTTGGATGCTATGGCTGTGTCAGTGCAAACACAGCTGCTAAGATACTTTCCTGGTTGTAATCGAGTAGGTAATTTTCTTTAAGGTCATCTAAGCCAGATTTTTAGTGCCTTTGGATCATTAAGAAGCATGAATTGGGGTACATTTCTGAAAAAGATGAATAGACACAGAGTAGAGTTACAACAGTGTTCACACTGCTGAATGGTGATATCTAGTGTCCAAGTTTTCCAATTAGACCAAGAGCTAATTCATCGTGTGGTACTTTAATGGACTGGAGTTGACAGTGGAATAATATAGCTAATTCTTTCATTTACAGTTAATGTTTGCCCTACATTTTCTCTGGTAATGAATGATTCAGAGTAAGCAAACATGTCAGGTTAAGATACAGTGCTGATATTTTATAAGAAACATTGAATGGAGGCATGATGTTTAAATCAATAGACATAAATGTGATGTAAAACTTTCCAGAAAAGGCTTATGGGCTAAATAGAAGCAGTTAATTGGAAGAAAATCAAGCCCACCCAATGTTGAGATTTGGTTAGCTGCCAAGCGAACAGGAAAGAAATTTCTCCAGTTCCACCATGCCATCAGCTTTCCACGTGTTTTGGAACTGTTGACAGTGGTGTAGCACTTTATCATCATAAACCTGATGGGAATGTAGGGAGTATGGGTGTGGTAAACAAACATTGATTACAGAATGTCTTTTTTTTTTTTTTTTTTTTTTTTTTTTTTGAGATAGGACCTTGCTATGAGGCCTAGACTAGCTTGGAATACACTATTCTTTTGTTTTAAATTCCCAAGTGCTAAGGTTACAGATGAGTGCTGTTATACTTGATGTGTGTGTGTGTGTGTGTGTGTGTGTGTGTGTGTGTGTGAAGGCATTTCGTGTGCCCCTGTGGAGACCCAAGGGTAACATTGGTAACTATCCTGGATTGCTTCTACCTCCTTTTTGCTTCGCTCTGGAGTTTCCCCGGATCTACCTTCCAGGGCCAGAATTGCAGGCTGCTGCCATTTCTGCCCGGTCCTTTTTTTTTTTTTTTTTTCATGGGATCTGGGATCTGAACTTAGGTCTTCTGCAGGTGGGGCAGAGGCTTAACCCCTGAACCACCTCTCTAGCCCTGTTACTTATTTTTACATGGGTACTGGGGATCAAATTCAGGTCCTGCTGCTTGCTTACACGACAAACACTTTACCAATTGAGCTACTGTCCCAACTTCATTTTTAAAAGTAAGGTTTCATGTAGTCCTTGATGGCTGGGAATTCACTATGTGGC
Source organism: Typhlomys cinereus (assembly GCA_023101885.1). NCBI lineage: Eukaryota > Metazoa > Chordata > Mammalia > Rodentia > Platacanthomyidae > Typhlomys > Typhlomys cinereus. The sequence continues at coordinate 2,135,875 of JALPQD010000136.1, read as the reverse complement.
TAAGGATGACCTTGGATCTCTACTCCTCCTGCTTTTACCTCTTGAGGATTGTAGAATTTTTGTGCTATGCTTATGAAGACTGGGGTGAGATTTCCCTTGGGTCAGTTGATTGGCTTCTGCTCTCAAGTCTCATAAAATCCCTTGATACCAGGCCAAAAATGGAATTTCCATAGATTGTACTCTGGGGACGGGTGACAAATTCTTTGTGAAAATTATGTGGCACTTATTAGACAGGCTTTCAGGCACTATTGAGATGTAGCTCTACTAACTTCCCAATCTCCCCAGAAACCATGGCAGATCAACATGCTAACTGTCTCATAGCAGCTCTAGCCAAGTTTGTTTCTACCTTTGGCTAGTAGGATAGCTCTTGGAATTTTTTATTTTCATCTTTGTGGTTTCTCTGTAATTTGGATATGTAGTTGCCTCTTTACCTGTGCAAGACATGTTTGGACACCTAATGGATTACTACAACTGTAGATAATGCTATGCCCTACACACACATTTCCCCCCCTATGCATACATATCTTGGATAAAGCTTAGTTTATAAATTGGGAATAGCAAGATATTAGCAATAATAACAATAAAAATAATATATGACCATGGAGATTACAAGAATATTATCTCTCTTAAAATCTTCTTGTATGGCAAGTAAGTCCACAATTAGAGCAAGCATGCAGAAACTCTCAAAGTTTTTGGTCTCGATGCTGCAGTTGTCGTATTCAACAAAAAACTAATCAGTTCTTCATCCCAAAGTTTCAGGAGAACTATTCTGTTTGGCACAGCAGGAAATGAGATGTGCTCCTGATTAAGCTTCCATGTCTCTTTAATATAATGTATATTGCTTACCAAATTAAAAAGGGTTCTGACCTCCTGCAGTGATTATATGGGCTTCAGAAAGATGAATCAGGAAAGGAGTGAAGTGGCTAATGACTTTGGCATTTGTGGTTTCAACTTTAACCTTGTCATTTTGTTTATAATTTTAATGGGGTAAATTAAAATATAGTTAATTTTTTAAAAATAAAAATTCTTGGTTTGGGGAGATGGCTTAGGTTTAAAGCTGTTGCTTCAACAAGCAGAAAGATAAGAGGTCGGATCCCCAGGTCTCATGAAAAAATGTCAGCCAGATATGAAAGTGCCTGTAATTCTGGCCTTGGAAAGCAGAGTCTGGAAAACCTCAGAGCAAAGCAATAAGGAGATGGAGCAATCCAGAATGATTCTTGAAGTCATCACTCTTGGTCCTCCATAGGCACATACACTCAAGTACTCTCTTGTACACACACACACACACACACACACACACACACACACACACACACACACAACTTCTGTAGTTTCATCTTTTCAATTCAGTACAACACATTGTGGCTTATCCATTGATCCCTCAGAATTGCCACCATCACCAGCTTTAGGGCTATTGTTAGGTAAAATAAAAGTACTTGAATGTCAGCATGTTATACCTCCACAGTCAGCCTGATGACTAAGATTGCTTCTGAGAGGCTGAAGGGCAGGAAGTACATTCACTGTAGATGCTTTAGACAAAGGGATGATTCTTGTTCTGGGCAAGATTGAGCAGGATGGAGTGAAGCAGTACAAGACTTTGTCATGCTACTCATAATGATGTTTAAAAACTTGGGAATTCTTTTTTAAAAATTTTTATTTTTCCTCGGTCCTGACAAGGAGAACAAGCAACTATAGCTGGAATCATAAGAGAAAATAAACCCTTGTTTCCTTAAAAAAATTATCTTTGTGCACACACGTGTGCGTGTGTGTGTGTGTGTGTGTGTGTGTGTGTGTGTGTGTGTGTGTGTGTAGAGGTGTGCATTGTGCCTCAGAAGGACTGTGTGTCCCTGTGGCGGTCCAAGGATGACTTTAGGAATCACCCCAGATTGCTTTACCTCCTTTTTGCTTCTCACAGGGATTTCCCAGGCTCTACCTTTCAGAGTTGGAAGTGCAGGTTGTCATCTACCCCTGGCATTTTATTTTATTTTACTTTTCTGCTTTTACAAGCATACTGAGTACTTATCCCTGCTTCCCTTCATCCCCTCTCCTTTCCATCTCCCTCTCTTCCTATCATCAATCCCTCATACTCCCTCCCACTCTCCTGCCTGCATGCTTCTATGGATCCCAGGGTTCCCTCTGGCTTGTCTGCTCTTGTGGGGGTTCAGGCCTCTGTGTCATACCAAGTTGCCTCTCTTCAGGCCACTCCACTGATAGGGGCATTTCCCTTCACTCATCCAGTTTTAGTCCCCAAGGTTTCCACTGTATGTTCTTATCTTTCTTAAGTTCCTAGGTAGTCTATGGTGGCATGTTGGTATGTCAGTCATTATGCAGGTCTAGTAAGGACAAATCTCATTGCAGTGAATTCCTAGATGCAGCAGTCCTACCTTGAATGGAATGTCTTGTTCAACAGTGAACCTTCCCATCTTTAGGTTCTTACAATCTTATCACCCTTTCTTCCTTGAGGTTCTGAAAGCCTTAAGATGGGGAGAGATTAGGTTGGCCTGATTCTGGGTGAGCCTTGTTGGATTGCTGGTACTCTGCATTATGGCTGGCCATTGCTGACCACTTCATTGCTCTTCTACTGCCCTAGGCTGCATCCTGTCAGTGTTGAGATCCTCTACCTCTGTTGTAGAAGAAGACTTCTAGGCTGGATGTTAAGTGTTCTTCCAATCTATGGGTATAATAACAGCTCTTTATGGAGCAGTTTGGTGTACTGTCTTCCTACCTATAGGTTTATTGGCTATTTTTCCCTATTGATCTATTTCATTCCCTTTTTTAAGTTCTTGTTGTAGTTTACAGTAACAGAAATGTGTACTATTCTGACTAGCTGAAAGCTGTTGGTTGTCTCCTTGATATTCATGCCACTATTACACTGGTGGTCACCTGTTGCCATGGTGATTTTTATTGCAACTTGTAGATCTCATGGGTTGATGAGGCCTGTGATTATTTCTCTCCTCCAGGAGCTTCTGTAGTATTCCTTGGTACTGTGTAAGCTATCCAGCAAGGAAGAAGTTCTCAGACCAGTTCTGGTTGGTGTATTTTGCCCATGTTCTGTGATTCATATGTGTACATCTTCAGTAATAGGGTCTTACTGACAGTTTTTTGGAAAGCAAGCAAGATCAAATCGCCTGGCATTTTTTTATGTGGGATCCAAACTCAGATCCTTCTGCTTGAAAGGCAGAGTCTTAACCCCTGCTGAGACATTTCTGCAGCCCTTGGGGAATTCTTTGAGATTTTTCATTTAGCATTTTTGGGCCATTGCCAGCTTTGGTAGTGGAAAATGTCAGAAAGTAAAAGTATAAATAAGTGGAAGATGTTGTGTAGATTTAAAAAATTATTTTGTGTGTGTGTGTGTGTGTGTGTGTGTGTGTGTGTGAGAGAGAGAGAGAGAGAGAGAGAGAGAGAGAGAGAGAGAGAGAGAGAGCACCTGACTGTCACAGCATGCATGTTCAGGGGTCAGAGGACAACTGCACTTCGGGAATTGAATTCATATCTCTGCACTTCCACAGCAAGTGCTTTTACTCGTTGAGCCATCTTACTGACCCCTGTGTAGTTTTTGAAATGTGAAAGTGAGGGTTTATTTCTGTGTATTAATAAATTTAATAAATCCCAATGATTTATTGGAAAAGGCAATATAAAATATAATTTCTTAACTTTTCTTTCTTTTTTTTACTTTTCACTTTCATAGGTGAAGACAATAAATTTAAGTCATATTTACCCCATATTGCCCAATTCTAGACATCTTCCATCTCACAATGAAACCTTATACTGACCAAACAGTGTTCATCTTCCTTTCATGTCTTTTTGCAAGTGTGACCCGCTGATTTCTATCTGGGTTGCCTATATGGGCACATGCCTGAACACTTGCTGGAACATGGATGATAAATCAGTGGGTATACCATTAAGGGACCTAGCTCCCCTTCCTCTTCCTTCCAGGCTTAACCCTCATCAGTCTCTCAGGGAGATTTGGGTCTCTTGAGATCTTCCCCTTAGATGGTGAAATGTTGATAGGCCATATCTTGTGCAGGTCTTGTGCAAGTAAACACAGCTGTAGTGAATTCATGGGTGCAGAAGCCCTGCCTTGTTCAGAAGACACTGTTTGACAGCACCCCTTCCCACCTTCCAGCTCTTCATGCCTCAGGTTTCTCACAAGTTAACTGAGTCTTACTAAAGATTACCAGAAGTATATATGCAGAGATTTAGTTTTGTAGTTGCTCAAGTGACTGTGTATAATAGGAAAAACGAGAATTCAATGCACAGACACCACACTAAAAGGTAAGCAATGAAGCACTTTTATTTAAATAAAAAAAGGGGGAAAATAAGCTCATGATCAAGACCTCTAAAAGAACCTACAGTTAGGTTAATGGGAAGAGTTTTTGTTCTGGGAGGACCATTTTGACCTTGATGAAGCGCAGCCACCGGGTTCCCAGGAGTCTTTGCCTTTTCAAGTCATGCAACATTTGCAAATGTTGCTGAACAGCTGCTGGTTCCATTTTCTTTGGAAGGATAGCGCTGGGTGACAGGGTGTTCTTAGGACATAATTTGCTCCCATGTCTTTTACACAGTTGGTGCCATCAGCTGGGACCTGGAATCTGCATACTAATCTAGACTTTGGCTGGTCATTTAGCTCTTCTGAAAATGAGTCTTCTAGCATTATGAGATGTGTGTGTGTGTGTGTGTGTGTGTGTGTGTGTGTGTGTAGTGGGGGTGTAGATAGATATGTGGGGAGGAATGGTGACTGAATTGTTTAATAAAATTTGCATTTGAGTTCACATATGAGCCAATATTGTACAGGCAGCAGGTAAAAGAAGATTAATGAGTCTGATGACTCATAAGCCTGCAAACCTGTGACTTTATAGTTATGGAAAATAAAAATACTATTTCTGCTCCTTCTCCTTATGTGTGCATATTTCTGTGTCTGTCTCTTTCATTCTTTGTAAATGGATTGTCTTAGAACTTTCCAGGGAGAGCAAACTAGGCCAATGCCACATCTGATTTCTGACCAGTTCCAAATGAGACTTAATTCAAGCAGGGAGGGTAATATGAGGGAAAGAAGATGTCAAAAATACCCTTTTGAACCCAAGTACCATGTATGAAGAATATATGCCAATTGAAGAAAGGGAGGGGGGTTACACCAGATGAAAATAGGTATGGTTCAAAACCCCACAATGGAAACCCATTTCATCATGATCATATGATACCTATCCTAAGTGTAGAAGGTAAAGAGGAAGGTTAGCTGGAAGTGTTTCAACATAGACAAAAAAAAAAAAACCAAAAAAACAAAAAAACGACCTAATTTAAAAAATGAGCAGTAGACTGAAATAGACATTTTTCAAAATGAGTGGGCCACACATGCAAAAAGACTTGAAAATAGGAAGAAGTCTGACTCGGAAGAAAAAGGGTTATAATAAGAAAACGAGGGGGGATGGGATTGGGGATTAAAATGTGAACATAATCATAAATTCACTGTATTCTTATATGAAACACTGGAGAATAAGAAAAAGTGAAAGAAAAAATCTTTTAAAAAGGCATACACATGACTAGTAGGTATATTTGAAAAATGCTCAATATCACTAATCATCAGAGAAATGCAAATTAAAACCACAGCGAGTGATCACCTCATTCCAGTAAGTGTGGCAGTTATGAAAAAGACAAAAGAGGAGAAGTGCTCATGAAGATGTGGAAAAAGGGGAGAGAACCCTGGTACGCTGGGGCTAGGAATGTAAATTAGCACAGCCATTATAGAAAGCGGTTTCAAGGGTCATTTAGATATTATCCAGCAATGCCCCTCCTGGGTGTATATCCAAAGGATGAAGCCAGTGTGTCAAAGAACCACGTGCATTCCTGTATTCATTGCAGTATCACTCACTGTCGGAATGCCCATGGTACATGGCATTTGCTTATGTATAGTTCCCTTAGGTAGAGTTTTAGCTTCACCCTAAGTGGTCCTTGTGGATGGTGGAAAACAGGAACTCAGAATTCTTACATAATGTGGTATGAATTGTACAATAATGCTCTTAATTTTTGTTGAATCTCAAATACTGCTGTTTGCATTTCCTCCCCTTGAGCCTGGCACAGAGTCTCAAGTTCTCTGAGCCATAAGTAAAGTGTTTGGATGTGCCCTCTTATGACTGAACAGGCTAGTTATAGCTGGCTGGCCTAAGTGGACAGTGGACATAGAACAGTAAGAGAGCTGTGAAGAGTAATAAATCATGTGACTCTATTTATGTGTATTTTAGGCAGGGTACAAAATCTTACATATTGCAGCTGATGTGTAAGTTTTGCGTGTCTGTGTGTTGTGTCTTTGTGTTTGGCTAGAAAATTAATGTGGCAGTGATGCATTGTTTTTCCTTTATTTTTTATTTCGATTATTGTGTTTTGTGTGTGTGTGTGTGTGTGTGTGTGTGTGTGTGTGTGTGTACAAGAGGACATGAACTTGTGTTCCTTTGGAGGCCCAAGGGAGACAGCAGGAATCATCTTGGATTGCTGTACCTCCTTATTGCTTTGCTCTGGGATTTCTCAGGCTCTACCTTCCATGGTTCGAATTGCAGGCCACCACCATTTTTATGTGGGATCTAGGAATCATAACTCAGGTCCTTTTACCTGCAAGGCAAAAGCTTTAACCTCTGAGCCCTATCTCCAGCCCAGTGCTGCATAGTTATTAACACATGTGCATGTCTACCACCTAAAACCATGTTGAATTTCCAATTGCCAGTCTCCCCAGTGTGCTCAAATTGGGTTCAGTGCAAATTAGCTTCCAACTTAAAAACTGAACAGAACAGCAAAGTTCTGCCTGAACTGACGCTAAGCTCATGAATTGCCGTGGAGCGGGAGAGGAGGAAGAGGATTGAAAGAGCAAGTTGAAAAATGGTTCTGAAACTCAGCCAGTTAATTATTGTTGCATCCCGGCATGTGTGAAAGGAGAAATGAGCATAGCATCAGTAGTGATCATGTTCCTTCATTATTCTATTCACCTGTTATTTATTGCAAATACTCTATGGAAGACACGTTGTCAGACGTTGACTCAAAAACCAAATCGCTAGCCCCAGAAGTTTTCTTAGCATTGCATAGTGAGGGTGGGGCCAGGCCGGCAACAACTTTTCGATCTATTTTTAAATTTTGAGGATGAAATTTTAATAAATATAAGTTGCTGCTGCATCTTTTGAAAGAAAAAAATCCCTTTTTACTCTAAAAATAGTTTGCTGGGAAAAAGTTTGTGAATCATTTATTAAAGGAAGACTTAGAAATTCAGCTGTTTTTTTTTTTTATATAAATAAAAAACCCCACCTCAAATAGCTACTGTATGTATACTGATGCGGATTCTTAAGAAAGATACTGCTTCTGAGATTTTAATGCCAATGATGGAATGAAAAGTTAATAATTTTTTTTGACCCAATCTTTTCTTTTTTCCCCTTTTTTAGTCTTCGATACTTTCATATAAAAATGCAATGAATTTGTGTGTTTTTTATCCCTTGTCACCTAATTCCTTCTCTCTCCTGCCCTATTTCATGCTTTCTCCTTTCTAGCCAGTGTCCCTTTGACTTTCACATCTTTTTGCATGTGTGGCCCACTGAGTCTCATGTGGGATGTCTTTACTAGCAAGTGCCTGGGTACTTGCTGGGGTATGGATGACATATCAGTGGATAAATCATTGAGGAAAGACACACCCCTTTTCCTGTCTGGCATTAGCTATCAGGGAGATGTAGTGGCTCTTGAAATCATCCCTCATCCATGGTGAAGTGTTGATAGGCTAACTAATGTACAGGTCTAGTGGAAGTGGTCAGGGTTCTTGGGTGTGACAGCCCTGTCATGGACAGAGGATGCTACTGTCTGACATCACCCTCTTCCCACCCTCAGGCTCTTAAATTGTTGCTGCCTCCTCTTTCTGCAAGGTTTCCTGAGCCTTGGGATGGTGGTAGTGGTGGTGTGTGTGTGGGGTGACTTTGATGTCCAGTTCAGAGCTACTTTTTTTTCAGAGTTACTTTTTTCTGCACTTTAGCCAGTTATGGTTCTTTGTATTACACATCTCCCATTGCAAAAGGATGTTTCTTGGTCAAGGGTTGAGAGCTTCTCTAATCTATGGGTATAATGACAAGTATTTAGATGGTAGTTTGCTATCAAGTACTTATAGCTAACACTAAGTAGTTTGTTCCAACCTAGGGCCTATAGTGTCCCCTTCCATGGGTATTTGGCTAGGATTATAGTACCAGGTATATGTTTCCTGTTGAAAAGCAGGTCTTACATCTAATGGGAAAGCAGCTGATTGTCACCATACCTTACATCGCCTGTTGCACCGTGGTTGCCTCTTGCAAGAAATGTTATTATCATAGCTTGCAGAATTCACAGCCAAGAAGCACCAGTGATGGCTTTTCTTCCCTGGCAGCCTGCCTCATGTCTTCTGGCACTATGAAGTCTAGCTGGCAAGCAGAACCTTCCATATTGATTCCCACTTATTTTCTCCTTGTCCTGTGAACCTTGTGTGTGGGGTCTTCAGCAATAGTTGACTTGATTTTTTTCATACTCTCCAAATCCTGCTCATTCCTTTGATGAACTTGGCGTTGAGAAAACATCTCTGTTTTCTTCTAGGTAGAACAAGTGGTCCTGGCTTCTGTCTTACAAGTTCCCTTAGCCATACCTACCTCTCTCCTGTCACATTCTGCATTACTTAATGACTCATAGTAGCTAGCATTTACTATTATATATACAATTGCTATTATATATACAATATACATTATTGTAAGCTTTGCTCATGTATTGTTTTGTTGTCCTGCCCCCCTTTATTGAGATAACACTATTATCCTAGTTTTAAAGATGAGGACCACAGTAGGGTGAATCATAGTTTCTCATTAGGTTCATATCCAAATCCTCAAGGTTTGTTAACATTGCATGCCAGAAGGAACTCTGCAGATGCACTGAAGTTAAGGCTTATAATGTGGGCTACCATTGTGAGAGATCATCCAAGAGGGAGGCACATGCAAAAGAAATGTAAAGGGACATATTAAATTATACCAAATTAAAAATTTCGCCTCATGAAAGGACATGACAGAGTGAAATGGTAAACTATAGCCTGAGGACAATATTTGCAAGCCACGTATCTGATAAAAGGTTAACATCCAGGATATGTAAAGAACACATAGACATCAAAAATAACAGCAGCATCAAACCCAGTGAGAAGATAGTGGCACAGTTCTGTAGCTCCAGTACTTTGAGGTAGAGACACAAGGATCAGAAAGCAAGTTCAGACCAGACTGGGCAACATGAGACCTTTACTCAAAAAACAAAATGAACAAACAAAATCAAATGATAGTTCTCCAGAGAAGATAGACGGATGACCAGCAAGCACTGCATCTACTCTGTCACTGGCCATGTTCGCTGAAGGAAGCATTTGTGCCTTGATTTTCCGTTTTCTCCCTTCCCAGTTCTTTTATCTCCAGCTCTGCTTCAGTGCTCTTTAATCTGAGCAGTTCTGATTGGTCAGAATTCTGTATTTCCACGCCTGTTTGCCTGCACAACTGTGTTGTCTACTCTGGGACTGGGGTGCCCTACAACTGAGTTCCGTGTGACACTGAGGAAGAGGGGCAGAGCTCTGATTGAGGGGGAACATGCCAGAGATGCATTTGTTAAGTGGAAGAAGGCGGATGGAAAGCACCTTGCCCTGTATGAGTCCATTTGTGTTCAAAACAAGTGGGGAGCCAAGTTCCCTGGTGTGTGCCTTGTCCCAGCTACTTGGTAGGTTGATGCAGGAGGATGGCAACTATAAGGCCAGCCTGGGCAAAACTGACCAAACAGAGGCCTGGCACAGCACACACCTGAGAGGCTGAGGCAGGAGGATGGCACATTGGAAGATAGTTAGGGCTGCAAAGAGAGTTCAAGGCCAGCTGTGATCTATAGCAAGACCCTGCCTCAAAAAAAAAAAAAACAAAATCAACAAAAATATCCTCTACCACCACCACTATTACGAGGTGTGTGTGTGTGTGTGTGTGTGTGTGTGTGAGTGTATATGTCTAATTAATGCTTATGAGAGGTGGGGTGGAATGGAGTTTCGCTAAGGGGGATAGGTACTTTACTCTTACTGCATATAATCTTTTACTATTGGGCAGTTTACTTTTTGGACCTTTTGAGTGATCTAACACATATATAAACACAACGAGTGCCATAGGTTATATAGTACTACCCTTGTTCTTTCTCCTAACGTCCTATCTTATTTCTTGGAGACAGTCACTCTTCTGTCCTAGTTGTGTCTTCCAGTGCTTCCTCGTGTATTTTTGAATAGACTTTATGCAATACTATTCCGTGTTAGGTAGTACCTGTGACTGAAGAATGGCAGTTGAAGATATAGCTCACAGCTCCCTTTGGCCATCCTACTATATGCTCATAACCCAGGTTCTGCTGTACTCTGTACTGAGCATTTTCATTAATATGGCAGTGTTGATGGTGAATAGTGAAGCAAAAATAAACTATAATTAATTTTCTCATATAACTTTTAATTTCCCCTAGAGATAATAAGTTTCTCTCTCTATTGTTGACAGCTAGATCTTCACTTACCTTGAATTGAACAGCTCTCTATAAAATAAAATGTGTCTTAATGCAGAAATCTCTATCTCCTCCTCCTTCCCTTCCTGGAAACATTCCAGAGGGTTTGAGACCCTTCCAGCTCCTGCTCCACTTTTTTTGAATTGGTGGCTCTTTAAGGGGTTGCCTTGCTGTTAGCCAGGAAGATTGTGTGACCTCTCTCCTAGTGACTGCCCTGAGTCCTACATCCTTCTTGCTTTACTTCCTTGCTTTGATGGAATATCCCTTCCCCCAGGTAGCTTCTGAGAGAGAGCGACCTTTCTAATACTCACTGTACTGGGAGCTGTCTGCAGAGAAGATTTTCCCTTTGGGTACTCCATTGCCCTGCAGCTTGTCTGTTGACAGGCAGGGTTCCCCTCCTGTAGATAGAGCCTAAGAATCCTGAGCCCCAGAGCTGCATCTTCTTCACCTCCCTCCCCTTTCCAGCCAACGCCACCCAAGCAGGGATGTTACCACATCAGCAGTATCACAGCCAGAACTTTGAATTCAAATGTCCGCTGCCAGCTCCTGGCTGCCGCCTTTCCAAACCCAGCTGCTCCTTACTGGAGAGAGAAATGCCAGGAGGAGGCTCTGAGCGCTGAGTGCCAGATGCAGGCCACGGTGGCAGAGCCAGCCGGATGCTAGGTCCTCACTTGTACCTGACTCGGGACAGCTTCAGCTTCAGTCACTCCTACTTTGCTGCTGGAATCATCCAGTCTTGCTGACTGTGCACATCCTTGCCTGTAGTTGTGTACGTGTGTGCAGGTGAGATGGGGAGAGAGACACTGATTTATAGTCGTGCTGTGGGGTGCCTTGTGCTAATTAAAACGCCCAGCCTGTCATTCCTATCAGTTCAGTTCAGTATGGTTATTTTTATTACTATGGTATGGTATTTGGTTTCAAGCAATGGGAGAATCCTTTCCATTCCTTTTGTGTTGTGAAATGCCCCCTCATTACTTGGGAGTTTGCTGTTGATTGTACAGTTTAGTATTTGATCTTTTTGTTAGCAGAAGTCAGGTGACCATACATGGGGTAATTGGATTAACCCACTCCTCTTCTCCTACTGAAACAGTATAAAATCCAGAATTGTGTTGGCACATACTTTCCTTAGATTAATGATCTTAGAGTCACTGTGTGGAAATTTGCATAGCTCCCTACAGCTCTGAGAAATGAAAATGCCCAGCTGTCTAAAAGCTTTCATCAGGAAATGAGCATGAAATGGCATTGTTTTGTCAGGGGCTTAGAATAATTTATTCTTGAAAATCGAGTTATCCTGGATGGAAACGTATATAAACATTCTTTCACTAAACATTAAACAGATGCTCTTTTGTTGGGAAAACTTTACGAATTTCTGTCCTTAGAAGCGGCTTTCCAATGATTAACGTTCACACTGGTTACTGTTGGAAGTTCTGTTTTGCTTGTCCCTTTTCTTTGAATTTGAAGTTTCTGGAGCAGACTTAGGGAGCATACATGTTGTATGTACAAAACATAACACAGTGGCCCAGCTGTAGAGCTCTCTGGGACAGCTCTCACCAGATGCTCCTTGTCTATGTGCTTCTTCCTTCTAGGACCAGCTTTCCATTTCTGTTCGAAAAGAGACAATAATAGCCCCTGTCTTTTAGTGAGGTTATGAGTATTAAAGTATTACTCCACGTAAATCTTTGTCCATTGCATACTTTTTACATACCGTATGTGTGTGCATGTGTTCGTGTGAATGTACATGTGTGTACATGCAGAGGTAGTTTTTAAGACAGGGCTTCTTACTGAAGTGGAGCTCACTGATTGGGTTAGGTTGGCTGGTGGCCAGAAAGCCCCTGGGATCTGCCTATTGGTGCCTCTCCAGCACTGAGAATATAAGCACATTCTGCTGCGCCTGACTTTTTATGAACTCAGGCCCTTATGCTTGTGCAGCAAGCGCTTTACTGACTGTGCCATATCTCCAACCCCTCTTGGTGCCCCCAGAAATTGTAAGCTTCTTCCATGTTTTTAGAAGATCTAGGAAAAGGAAAACTGAATTCAGTTTCTTTTTATGTTTAAAAAAAGCCTAATGCACTTAAATTGGGCATGGAGATGTACCACGTGTAATCTCAGCACACAGGAAGCTGGGGCAGGAAGCTTACAAGTTCAAGGCCAGACTGTTCTACATTAACCATTTCAAAAGAAACAAGCAATCATGAATTTTGTGTTATGCAGCTAACAAAACCTTTGGTCAATCAGGTCTGACCTGATTTTCCTTAGTGCTTACTTTTTCTGCTTCCCCTGCTTGGTGAAATATATGGAGTGGGAATTTTTCTAAATAATGTTAGCACATACTGCTATTACTGTGAACAGTAGCACTAAGATCTGTAAAACTAGTGGCAAAGGGTTAGGCAATATGACTCATAGGGAGAGGTCTGTGGAGCATGCAGGAGGCCCTGGGTTTGCTCTCCAGCCCTGCAAAAATAGAAGGTACAGTGGTCTAGCCAAACTAATTTTAGGGTTTTCTTATTTGTTCACACAAAGGTAAACGTCTATAGTCTGAGTGGGAAATAGTAAACATACTTCAGTTATTAAATTTTTCAATTAAAAATTTCAATAGCCAGCACAAACCCATGATGCTGATGAAAAGGGACAAAATAGATACTTTCTCTGCCTCTAAGTCTCCTTGGCTCCCTCCCTGGAGGCAGCCTTATTTCTCAGTTACATGGCTTCTGTGTTACACATTGAAGCATGCACACAAATCCATCCAAATGCCAGCTTGCATCCTTCTGCCTTTTAATAGATTTTCTTTGTGTGTGCCTATATGTGTGTGCGTGCTCGCACGTGAATGTGTGTATCAGAGTGCACTGTGTGTCCCTATGGAGGACCAAGGGTGATTTTGGGAATTCATCCTGGATTGTTTCTACCTCCTCCTTGCTTCACTCTGGGATTTCCCAGGCTCTGCCACCAAGGCTGGAAGTACAGGTCGTTGCCATTTCTGCCTGATGTTTTTATGTGGTACCTGGCATCCGAACTCAAGAATTTCTGCTTGTGAGACAGACTCTTTACCCTTGAGCCATCTCTCCAGCCCGCATCCTTCTGCTTTTTGACCTAGCAATGTATCTTGGTGATTATTCTTATTGACAAATACAGACAGGCCTCTTTCCTGGAGAGGACGGCATGGTAGGAATCTGTGGTCATTCAGAAGGAGCTCTCTGTGTTCTTTTAGTCTTTTGCTAATTTAAGCAATACCTTATCTACTAATCTTGGCACATCTGCCATTTTGCCAATGTACACACATATTGTAGTTAAAATTCCTAGAAGCAGAAATACTGAGTCAAAAGACTTAGGCATTGAACCTTTTGATAGAAAGTTGCCCACTTACCTCACACAGAGATTGTACTGATTTATATATCAATGTATGATCTCATCAAGAAGTGTGGAAAGCTCTCCTGCACTCTTGCCGGCATCCTATTATCAGTGTTCTTGGCCTTTGCCAATCTGACAAAGAAAGCGATCTCATTGTGATTAAAATTGTGTCTGTCCCTGTCTAGACGTCAACTTCTGGAGAGTTTCATATTCGCCCTTCCCCAGATCCTTCATTCTTTTGAGTGGATCTCCATTGTGTGCCAGGCACTGAGCTCCGTGCTGTGAAAACAGAACTAGTATCCTGAGAGTGTCAGACAGTCGTGCAAGGCTTTGTGTGAACTTTGGAATACATTGGCTCCATGCTGCAGTTCTCGATATTGAGCCCTGCACAGGCGTTATGAATGCCTCTCACTGATCTGCACTTTTCTTATAAAGGCAGTTGAACTGCTTTTCCTGTGTTTGAGTCATTTGTGGTTTTGTTTTCATTTCTTTTTTTTCCCTGTGAACTGTCCTTGACTCTTTGTTGGGTTATCAATCTTGCTAATATTTTGTGGAAGAAACTAATTTACATAACAGGCAAAGTTCACTCACTTTTCCTTCTGTCTTAGTTTTGTCTTGCATGTATATTGCTCTTGCATTGTGTGTACCGTTTTCTAGCCTTTGTGGTAGATTCCATGGCAGAGCCTCACGTTGCCGTTCTCATTCTGGGGCTGTAAAAGTATTCTTTCAGGTTTTTGTCTAGTGTTCTTCAGGTGTGTTCTTTTTAAATGAATAAGTCCATCGCGAGTATGTAACACTCAGAGCAAATGGAGAAATAATTGCTTAAAAAGCAAGTCACTATAGGAATTTCTCTTAAGCCAGATCTGCATCTCCCGAGGTTAAGAAGTCAAGGGTGACTCAGTGACTTTGTGTTGTGTTTCAGTGGATGGGACATAAACTTCATATTGTCTCAGCTTCGGCATGAATGGAAACTCCCAGTCTGTGGGTAGGTGCTCTGGTTAACTAGCTGTTCATCTGATCAATCAATGTGTATTGTGTCCTCCTAAAGCATGTTCAAATACCAGGATGGCACTGACACTTTTCGATGGCGTCCTAGATGTGTGGTAGGACCTTGGCAAACATAAAGGTACCTGTCATCACTCAGGCAATGATGTTATATGTCAGGTTACCTCTTCATGATACAAGAGTAGCCCTTCACATCTTTGTCCAGAAGCTAGTACTTTCTGTGCTTTAGATAACATTCATTTCCATCCTGCGAGTCAAGACTTTCCAGTTCTTGTTAGCTTCCTGCCTGTTATCAGTGATGCATGGGAGATAATGCCACAAGTCTTTGCTATTGCAAATATGCAGCTGAAGAAACACAGCCATAGGTATCCTGCTCCAGCCACATTGTTTTCCTTGTGCATGTTGAGCTGAAAGCATCATTGATTCGTTTTTAATGACATGCCAAAGTATTCTTCTAAGTAGCAGCATGTTTTTGTAAATAAGAGAAAGCCGTTGTATGAGACATCAGTGTGGGTTCATTACATAAGTTTTAGGGGAAATTTTGAAATGCTTCAAGCATATAGCAGATAGCAATGTCCTCCCCATTCTGCCTTATCAGATCCTCCTATGGCTCCATATTTATTTACATATGGGTTTGTAGATATGTATACATGCGTAGATTTTCCCCCTCTAATGAAGTTAATGTGTTTTGAGGCTTAGTAGCAAAAGTCTTTTCTTATATTATGGCAATTGCAAGTTTTTTTTTTTCCCCATTGCAACTCAAGCTCTGGTTGTCCTGCTGCTCTTGCCCTTGGAATCCTTGCTGTGTCTCCCCAGATGTTCTGAGACAGAGCAGCCTTTTGTGAAGAAGTCTAAATGGTGGGAAAGCAGTCTCTGCACGCAGGGAGTACTCTGACAGGGCACCTGCGCCTCAGACTTGCCTTTTGTGTGACAAGGAAGATGACATACATGTGAGGGGGCAGTGTGCTATTTCTAGGCCTCCGTATGCATTCAGACCTCTCTGGGTCAGTACATCCATTCTATCTTTAGAGATTCCCTTCTGTCTCCAGCAAGTGGGTAATTTTGAAAAATTATGGGAGGGGGGAGACACGCAAGCGTGACCCCACGGTCACATCTGGCTCAAATGACAGATTTCCCTTCAGGAAGAAATAGATCAGGAGTGAAGGGAAACTGACCAGTGAGGTGTGTTTTCCTTGCTCCGAGTTTACCTTGAGTGGTGGGAGATGTGACCCAACCCTCTGCAGCCCTCCTTGCACACAGAGAGGCCCAGGGCCCTCCTTCCCAGTACGTCAGCGGGACGCAGAGCTCCCCCTGCTGTCCGTGGCACCAGCCTGCTGCCTCTGCATTGTGTTGTTGGCCACAGGAAAGAAGGAAATGCTGCAGATAGAAGGAAAGCCGCCAGGCTTGAGAGGGAGTCTATTTAGCTGATTGTGTAAACAAGGCGAGACGAGTCTTGGCTCACTCCCTCAGGGTCTGCAGCTGGCGTAGTGTGACCCTCTGTCGCCTTCATATTCACCACCCAAAACGGCCCACAGCCTGAGATGAGCATTGAAATAGCCATGTGCCTGCTCGTCAAGCTCCAGGTCGTCTAAGACAAAATACGAGCACATTTAGGTTTAAAAAGCATCCATCATCTGCTGTTTTAAGTGTCTGTATTGTTCTTTTAAATAGAAATAATCTGTGATAAAGTACAGTGGTCTTAGAAGTGCAGCTTGATGATTTTTCCACTATGCATGTGCCAGTGTAACTATTACCCAGAGCAAATTAGAGAATCTTTTCATCCTCCCAGTCGGCTCCCTGCCACCCCACCCCTCTGCAGCCACCGTGGGCAGACGGTTGTTCTGAGAACTCTCAGCAGTGATTAGTTTTGGCTTTTGGTGATATTCACATTAATGAAGTGGTACAGTATGTAGCCTTCTGTGTCTGGTTTCTTGCATTCAGCATTATTGCTGTGAGGCTCATCCTTGGTGTTATGTGTAGTGTTGTCCATTGCGCTTGCTGTTTAACAATGACAACGAATTATTTTGCATCCTTCCCCTCCAATTCATTATTTTTTCCTGAAGGTACCTCTGTGATGACACATTTAGCATTAGACACCTCTTTACAGACGACAGGGGGGCTGTTCAGAGGCTGTAAGCATTGATTCTAAGGTCATATTCCTAATTAATGACACCAGGACTAGTTCTGACTTTCTGACCCACAGTATCATTCTCTACCCATCATGACTTAGCCCATGTTATGTTTTGTAGATGACACGATGAGATGAGAATAGAAAGGAGCCCTTCAAACTGGCCTTTGGTTGGTGCTTTGCCATGTAGCATTTTGCTCGAAGACCGAACCAAGAAATTGAAAGAGTTGAACTAGCTAACTCCCATTGCTGGAATTAACTATGTGATAAATGGAGAGAGAACAGGCAACTCCACTTATTAGGAATAAGACCATTCTCATGGAGCACTCAGTTGCATATAGACTTTGTGTGTGTGTGGGGGGGGGGGGGGCATTGTGTGTCCCTGTGGAGAGCCAAGGCTGACTTTGGGAATCATCCTGATTGCTTCTACCTCCTTTGCTTCACTCTGGGATTTCCCAGGCTCTGCCCACCAGGACCTGAAGTGTGGGCTGCCATCATTTCCGCTTGGTGTTTTTAAGTGGAACCTGGGATTTGAACTCAGGATCTTCTGCTTGTGAGACAGAGTCTTAACCCCTGAGCTATCTCTCCAGCTTTACATACAGGTTTTGAGTTGGCTGAAAAAGGCTGCTGTTTGCAGATCCTGGAGAATGTTTGCTGCACTAGCACTGTTGGGGTCATTGTACCTTTGAATATGGCTCTTTCATGTGAACTTGGATCAGTCCAGTGCCTCTGGGACACAAGAGTAGTGTGAGGAGTTCTCCATTTCCTTCTGTTAGCTCCTTGAGACTCAGGCATCCTCACAGCAACAGCAGCTTATGGATGGCCTTGGTTTTAAAGATACATGGCAGATCTCCACTGTTAAAGCGCCATCTTGAAGATGAAGCTGGGTACTTTTTTGCCATCTAGAGAGGTTTGTAGGTAGCCCGTCTCTTCCATGCTGTCTTTGAGTGGCATTGCCACTGTTGATTTGTTCATGGAGGCACTCGTGCGTGGGTTTCCATGCGCTCTTGTGACTCACAACAAGGGCCCAGTGTGGAGCCTCCACCTTGGAGATTGTAGGAGCTAGGGAGAAACAAACGAGCATAGCGATCTCAAAGCCAAGGGAAGGAGACCAGAACCGCTCAGCCTGGGCAAATGCTGAGCCCTGCAACCTTGGATCAGGACCTCGGAGAGCTCCAGGTGTGTCGGGCAGGCGTTGCTCCGTGCCAAGTACACCCTCCTCTGCAGGAAGGACCTGCTCTTTCATGTGCGTGGTAAGGGACTTGACCAGCTTCAGCCTAGGTATCCTTGGGATGGGTCCGAGGTACACTGCATCTCTTCACATGCAAGGAAGCTTCAGTCACCACCGAAGCCACAGGCAGAAGAATCCCTCAAGTCCCCTCCCTTTCCCCCACTCCCTAATCATGGCATGGCCCTTATGGAGAGGTGAGATGTGGCAGATTCAGCTCTGGCAGGCATCCTTGGCTGGTTCTGCCTCTTGGTATCTCTGGGCCTCTTTTCGTTCTTCTGTTCTGTGTCTCATCATTCTTGTGTTAAAAATACATGTCTGACAAAAATCAGGTTTTTTTTTTTTTCCCCCTGACAGTTTTAGCAGGAGGAGCAAGTGGAAAAATATCTGAGAAGGCACTCTGCAGGGGTAAGGTTGTGCTGTTGGTCACACCATCACCCATTTTTAGAGTCCACCGCTAGGCATTCTGTGTCAGCATTCAGTGAAATTAAGGTATTGGCCAACTTGATTTGCATGGTAGTTGATGTCATGGGGCAACTTCCATATCAGATATTTTAAGCCAGAGGCAGCCACCGGGACTTGCGGCTTGCTGTGATTTGAAAAGTTTTTGAATGAAAGGGATCAGCTTGTGGTCTTTTGGTAGCAGCAACTGTAGATTTCAGAAAGGGGATGGCAAGAGCAGATATTCATTTTGGAAATGTCCCTTGTGGCATTGTGGAGCCTCAACTGGGAGGGGAAAGACTGAAAGTAAGGAGGCCCAGGCAGGACACAAGAGTGAGTGTGGGGAGGAGATGGGCCCCGAAGTCACACAGATCAGGCTTCAACTCTTTCTGTTTCTTTAGCATCTTGGGTCGTAGTCTATTTGCCAGTGACTAGGACTCTCATGCACATGAGAAACTGCTAGTTGGGTAAAAAGCTCTTACAGGTTTTGACACACAATGTGCACTCTAATATTAGATGCTATTCACATGAGGGGAGACTCTCTTTTTTTATTGTGATCATCTGTATGTATAAAAATCACATTTGCTATTTTACCTTTGAGTATATAACCAGTGGCAATCATTTCACTCACAGGGCTGCACAATAATTAATACCATTTCCAAAGCAGTTTTATCATCTCAAACAGAAGCCTTGTAGCCATTAAACAATAATTTCTCATTCCTTTCCCCTGCTTCTAGCTAACCTCTAGCATAGTTCCTGAATTTGCCTATTCCAGACATCTCATGTAAGTGGAGTCATGTATTTTCCCTTTTGTGTCTGGCATATTTCACTTAGCATGTTTTCTAGGCTTGACTGTGGTGCAGCCTGTATCAACATTTTATTCCCCTTTGAGGCAGAATGATATTCCATTGTACAGACAAATCGCAGTCCACTTATCCATTCATCTGCTCATAAATGCTCTAGTCGCTTCCTTATTATGGCCATTGTAAATAACGATGCAGCAAACAGTGGCATTCACCTATCTGCCCACATCTGTGCTTTTGATTCTTTTGAGTATATCTGTAAGAGTAGAATTGCTGCTATGGCAGGTTTACATTCAGGTACACTGTTTCCTGCAAGGACTATACCATTTTATATTCTCAACCATGTCACAAGGGCTCTGTTTGCTCTACAACCTTGTCAATTCCTACTCTTTGCTTTCTTTTTTGTAAATCCTAGACATGCTAAGGGGATTTGAAGGAGTATCTCAGTGTGGCCTTGATTTCCACCTTTCTCAGTAGCTAATGATTTTGAACATTTTGCCATATGCTTATTGGCCATTTGTACATTTGCACTTTGCTTTTGGAGAAATGCCTGTTGAAACCTTTTATTTGGTCTTTGTTTTGAATGCAATAGAGAACAGAGAGAAACAGAGAGCGGAGGTAGCTAAAGTGAGAATGGGAGACAAGTTAGATGCAGAGCGAATGCTGACTTTCCCAGGTGAGTGGGCAGATTATGGAGTGTGGAACCAGACACACAACCTCCCCTGAGCTCAGAAGTGGTTAGAGCAAGGTGTTACCCTCAGACTAGGCTGCAGTGAGTAAGGGCATAGTCCAGGTGAGGAGCTTGTAGAATTCACTATCATTTCATGTCGCTCATTGGTCTTTCTAAAAAAAAAAATGCAGGACATTTTAACTTTTGTCTCCTCCCTGCTTCCATCCAAGAATAGATCTATCAAGTGAATGTGAACAAGGGCAGAGGAGTGTGGAGTTTCTAGGCATGCTTTCCCCATGTTTCTGCCCTACCTGCTCCTGAACACATTGATCCTTCCTGGTTGACTGCTCACAGCATGGAGACCTGCATGTTCTTGAGAAACATCACTTCCAAGGCCACACACAGGGATTGCAAGTCTGCCAAAGTATGCTACAGTATTAAAGCTGCTCTTTTCCATATTATCCATTCACCTAGGGAATGGCGCCACCTGCCAGAGGCTGGATCGTCCCACATCAGTTAGATAGTCTCCCACAGTACTTGCTTGGGGATTGCCTTTACTGTTCATTCTTCACAGATGTGCCCAAAGTCTCAACCCTCAGTTGTTCTTTGACACCTGTGCCTAACTGACACTGTGGGGAAGTTTGTGTTTGACATTCTACCCACCCGATGACGGAAAGTGAAGTTTGAGCAATGAACTGTTTTCCTCCCAGAAAAACAACCCCAGTGGCTTGTTGCCTTTGCTTCTAGCACTGTAGCCGGCTATCAGCCCTCCTGTGGCTCAGGCAGACAATGTTTGCAGATCGTCCCTTGATGCCATCTGCCTGTGAGGCTACAGGAAGCTCCAGCAACTGCTGTCGTAGCAGGTGCTGGGACTGCTGTGGTGGGTGTCTGTGTGCGTGCATATGCATGCACGCGCACACACACACACACACATATATGCACATACACAAGTGCACACATGCACAAAGCTTTGTGTTGTGTGCAGACGTATGGCTGTCTGCCTGGGGTCCAGCTCTATCCAGGGCTCTGGAGATGCCACCTGAAACTCTAAGGCCAGCAAAGCACTGGGCACGGTTGCTTTTTCCGGTGGGGCCTTGGTGAGGGAGGAAGGCAGGGAGAAGCTGTTGTGAACACAGCTAGCAACTGACTTCAGAAGACAAGGGGCAGAGGCAGTGTTTTGACAAGTATTTGTTGTTTTCTTTCCAGTTTAGCCCTGTGACTCATTTCTGTAGAGGAGACCAATCTTCATTTCCCACCCCTGCCATGTTTAAAGCACACATCCCTTATCTGTGAGTCCTTCCTGCCATTCAGCCTGACTTCAGTTCTGGCTGAAGCTTTTTGTTTTTCCCTAAGTTAGTGCAGTCTTGGGTTCAGATAAGCCTGGAAACTCCTTGTACCTTTTGGAAGAATTTCTTTTTACAAAACATACACTGTGTGCCTATCACTTGGGGCCACTAATGCTTTTGCAAAGAATTAATCTAAATTACTAAAGGAATATGTCAGTGGCTAAAACACTTGCCATAAATAATGTGAAATGTAAGTAAAGTATCCCTTATGCAAAGTGTTTGGGACCACAACTGTTTCAGATGTAGGATTTTTTTTGTGTGTTTGCTTTGGAAGATTTATATTTATCTAATGGGATGTCTCACAGATGAGGTCCAATTCTAAATACAAAACTCATTTGTTCAAATACACCATATATGTACATGTGATAGACGTGAAGATAACTCTCATGATGTCTTTAGTGCATCTCAGTTTTAATTGCATCTATTACGTGAAGTCAGGGTGTAGAAAGTTCCACTTGCAACATTCTGTCAGCGTTCAAAAAGTTTTTGTGTTGTGGAGTATTTTCTTATTTTGGGTTAGGAATGCTCATGTTTCCATTAAATCAGCCATGAGGTTGAACAGTCACAGACAGAACAGTCACTGTGTGTGTGTGTGTGTGTGTGTGTGTGTGTGTGTGTGTGTGTGTATGTGTGTGTATGTGTGTGTGTGGCGTGCACATGTGCATGTGTAGACGTACATGGAAATCATAGGAAGGCTTTGGATGCCTTGTCCTGTTTGCCGTATTCCCTTATTCCCTTGAGACAGGGTCTTTCACTGAGCCCAGAGCTAGCCTGGCAGCTAGCAAGCCCAGTGAGTTTATGATCCCCTATGTCTGTCCCCCACTATGCTGAGGTGACAGGCTCCAGCGCAGCTGGAGTTGATGTTTGATGTGGGTGCTGGGGCTTCACACTCAGATCCTCTCACTCACAGAGCAAGCACTCTACCTCTGAGTCATGTCCCAGCCCCCCAATCCAGATCATAACGGAGGGTTGATGAGCAGGGTCAGCACACATTTCCTTAAAAGGTCAGATATTTCGAGGCTTGGTCTCTTCCACCTCTTCAGCTCTGGCATTGAAACCTCAAAGGAACCTTGCAAAAATGCACAGGAATGCATTTGTGTTCTGTGAAACTCAGTTTACAAAAATATGGGTGCGGACTGCTATTTGTCCACCTAGAATGATGGCTGGTATTTTTGTCTGTCATGTAGTCCTTATATATATATATATGTATGTATGTATATACACACACATTTTTTTTTTTTTTTGGTTTCCTTTGTCAAGAGTTGAAAAACCAGAAGAATTTGACTGAATGAATTCCAATGGTCTTCTGGGTTGAGTATAATTGTGAGCACAGAGGTGATTTGAGAACATGGTTTGCGAAACCTTTGTTGAAGAGAATAGGAATCAAAGGGGTTTTGGAGTGGGAGTCGGCCTGGCTAAAGCTCGTCATTGTGCAGACAGTAGAACAAGCCCTCATTGAGCCCTGTGGTGGCTTTTATGGATCATTCATTCTCTCCACGCTCACATGGAATGGCCCCAGTCAGGCAAGGTCACCTTTGCTTCCTGGGCATTAATTATCCCAACAACTTTATAGGAGTAGGCACTTCTCTACTACATGAAAGTGGGAAATGACAAAAATATAGGCAATGATGTTTATAAAATGTCATGTTATCTGACTTGGCATTATCTTGGTTCATTTCCAGGAAGGTGAAGCTTAAGAGGCACCGTAACATTTCAAAATAAAATTTTGCCCTTTTATGTTTCCTCACAGGAAATCAAGAAAGACATGAAGAAAGATCCTCTCTCCAACAAAGCTCCAGAAAAGCCCATGCATGATATGTCTGGTGGAAACTCTTTGCTGTCTTCTGAAACGATTTTAAGAACCAATAAGAGAGGTATGGCAAGGGGCGTGGGTAGCCTCTCCTTCTGGACATTAGCAAACTCAGAAGCTTCTTGGTGAAATGTGTCAAAGTTGGTGTTGCTGCAACATTCAATGAAGTTTGTCCCTTTCGTTTTCAGTGTAAATTTTGTACACACACACACACACACACACACACCCTAGTAACTTTATAGTAGCTATAGTAAAAAAAGAACTAACAATTTTTTTCTGCCAGAAAATTGATAAAATTTGTAAATGATTTTCCTAGGGTTTTAGCTTCCGCCTTCTTCACATCTATTTTTGTGGCTGAAAGGTTAATGATGTGACGCAGCCTGAGCTGTGTGCATCTGCCTACGCCCTCCCTTGACTTCAGGCAAGCGCTGTCAACATCTGTCTCTCCAAGCGCCAAGCTCCTGAACATAGACTTTGTTGCTTCTTTGGGTGTACGAGGCAAAAACGTTCGTCGATATTAGCGACTGCATCCCTATGACCTGAAAACCTTTGACGGTCAGTCTCGTTGCCCTCTTTTGCCACCTCAAGTAAGTTTCAAGTACCAGTTGGTTGAAACTTTGTGTCCTCCATCTGCCCCTGGCGATAGCTGATGTTTGAATGGCATTAAGAGAGGACCTGAGACCACAGAAACAATCCTGCTCAGCTCACCCGTAGTTAGCATTTCTCAATCTTGGGTCAGCCACGGCCTACACTGAGCTGACTGTGTCCGTAATATATTAACTTGCAGCTGCCCACTTTTTCTAGGCTTATTACTTCCTTAAAGGGAAACGGAGAGCTGTTGAAAAGTAACAGGAAGAAATATATTAGCCAAGGGTTCCATTAACAAGAAAAAAGGAAGACAAGTTTACATAACCATGGGGAATAACAGCTCATCTTTCATAAAATTTAGGCAGCATAAGAATTTGTCCAGTAAACTGCCCATTGATCATAGCTCAGGAAGTGTCGCCTTTGTGTCGCTCTTCCTTCCTGCCTCCTCTTCTGCCCCTGCCAGCTGCCCTGGGAGACACGTTTCCTTTTTTCAAATTATTCAAATGAAATATTGGCTGGAGGCCCATGTGGATCACCAGCTATAGGATTTGCTTTCTTCCCTTTTTTTTTGGAAAGTCCTTTTATATCAAAGCTGGGCATTTCCCATGGTAAGAAGTTAGTTGATGTTGTCATAAAACTGCAGTCTTCCCCAAATATTTTGCACATTCTTTTTATTTTCAATTAAAATTTTTTTCAAGACAAGATTTCGCTTAGTCCAGGCTAGCTTCAAACTGTCTATGTAAATAGTCCAGGCTGACCTTCAACGCCTGATTCTTCTGCCTCAACCTTCAAAAAGCTGGAATTGCAGGTGCAAGTCACCATGCCTGACCTAAACTACCTCGCCCAGTCCTAGATTCTTGCAGATAAATTTCCAAAGTCCAGAACCTGTACTGGTTGGATTTGCAGGCTGGAGTCCAGTGAGTTTTCTTTCTGACTGCTCTGAGCTGTCCCCTTCGTCCGGCTCTTCTCTGGACATTGTGACCAGCACTTGCCTGTTCAGTGACCAGCAGAGGAGCCTTCTGGTCAGCTATTTTATAAAGTCAGTAAGAGACTAAAGGTAATTAATTCATTTCACAAGAGAAGAAATTAATTAAGGTGTGGGATGAAGGTAATTATCTGGACGAGAACTTGAAATCAACAAAGGAATATAGAACTTTCCAGATAAGTGCGTCTGTACAACTGAAAAACTGACCTCATGGAATTTCTTAGTCACCAGAAAAATGAATGGAAAGGGACAGCTTACTTGACTGTGTTCAGTCTTTTACCTTAGGCCTGTGGCCGAATTAGGATCAGACTTTTTCTCTCAGGACTTCTGTAAATATACCAGTGGCTATGAGTCCTAAGCATGCAAAGGCGTCCTGTCAATTTGCGGCCCGTAACAACCCATCTTCATTCTGTCCCAGGCGTTACACTGATCCCCTGGGTCACCTGGGCCAAACATAAATTTCCAGTTGAAGGGAGGCATTGTGTATGGAGACCCAGGCTCTTGTGGCCCTCCCCAAGCACATCAAGACTAACAGTATTTCACCACTCCTTATAATAAACACTGTGTGTAGAGGGAGATTGATGGCCTTGTCAGGCCAGATAAATAGTTCATTGTACTGCGCTCAAAAGCTACATTTTTCCCACCCCCAAATCAATGAAAAAACACTCCCCCCTTCCAAACAAAGATCAGAAGCTACATCTGTAGTAACTGATTCTAGTTACTTGTCCAACCATTTTTGAAAGTTTTAGAAGCCAAATGAGTGAAGTTGACCCCTCCCCGTTTGTTTCCATCTAGCTTTGTCTTTAAAAATCTTCAGGATGCTTTGGTCTCTTCATGTCTTTATGACTATTGTGGAGGGAGGAAGTTGTTCTCAAGGTTCGTTAGCCTGTTTTAATTGGCCCATGTAAGATCTTTCTTAAGAGTATGTGAGTATGTGAGAATTGACTAGAGAATACAGATTCCCTTCAGCTTTATCAAAGGTGGTTTAACTCTTTTCACATTATATGAAATCATTTGAGACAAGCTTAGAATTAGTTTGAGAAAGGAAGAGTGAATCTCTTGCAGTTACGACTCTGAAATTGAACCACCTCATTGGGGCCTGAGCTTTAAGTCAGACTGAGCTGAAGAAGTTTGCCCGATGGCGTGGTGGCGTCCATTTGTTACTACACTTTGCAACACACCTTACTTGTGGCAATTGCAGACAGACCCTTTTGGTACCTCACAGGCTGAGCACAGCTTTCCCTCCCCAGACACCTGTATAAGAGCAGAGTCTACTTAGCATGGAAAGGAAGCTTTTTGTAGCTTTGAAGAAAAAAGACCAGAAGCACCGAAACACCCAAGAACAAAGGATATATTAGTTTCAATTTTGCCATTTGCAAATGACTAGCATTGATTTAGGAAGGTGCAGGAATGACTTCATTGGCTTATCATTTTGAGAAGAAAGAAGATGCAACTGAAATTCAAAAAGAAAGCATGTGTTCCCAGCTGGTTTGGCGGCCATCAGCTATCCATGTCTGGGGCATCAGAACCTCGAGCAGTTGTATGTCTTCCCCCCTCACATCAGAGGAGTTTCCTGTCTAAAGCAAGCCTTTCCCGAGGAATAAGAAGCCTTTTTTTTCCATTTAAATTTGCACCGTGGATGTTATATATCCTGATGTTATTTTAGTTTGTTTGATGAATGGTAGTGAGAAAATGTAACCCTTTCCCTTGAAGCCAAATGTCATTCTCATAACCCAAACAGAAAAGAGTTGTTTGTTTCCTTCTTATTTTTTTTAAATTCCTTTCATTCAACCCATACAGAAGAATAACAGTTCTTCTTAAGTTGGAACTGAGTTGTGTAGAAGATTTTTTTTTTTTTAAAAAGCGTTCAAACCATGACTTTAGAAGCAGAATTGAACAAGATGAAATATATCAACTGTTACTAGCAGATACTACTAGCAGATATCCTAAGTGTGTTCTTGAAGTTAAGCAGTGGGTTTTATCCATTTGAATGCTCTTTTCTCCTTGAATTAATAGCAGCTGAAATTCATTGGGTTTCATCTGCAGAAAGATTTCCTGCTTAACCTTATCCATGTGATGTGTTAATAAGTATCCAGGCTGTGTTGGTGCCACGGGCCTGGGTGAGGGCAGAGGTAGGATTTCTGCCAGGGCTCTAGCTTCTGTCACTAGCAGACAATCAGGAAGATATTTCTCTTTTACCTCTTCCTGCTGCTTGTGATTCTGGACATTGTTCCTGTTTCACTTTTTGGTGAATACCACGGATGTTCTATAGCATGTATTACTGCATGCCAGCTACTCACCTGTTCCTGTGACTGATGCCGGCACAAGGACTAGAAAACCAGTGGCCAGCCCTGCCTGAAAGTACTCCAGTCTGTGCCACATAAGGAAAATGTTGGAGAAGCGCTGCATACCCCTTATATCTTTTTTAGGACAAGATGGGGGAATATCTCTTATTTACCTTTGTCATTCTGAATGTGAAGCCGCTTCATGGGTTTCTGGTTGGCTTTATATGTCCTTGTTTCTATTTCCAGTTTATCATGAATTCAGTGTTTGGTAAGTCTTTATTGTATTTTGTGCATTTATTATTCTTTGCTATCTATCACTACTATTAATGTTATGCTCTCCTGATATAAAATACATTTTATAATCATCTTTTTAAGTCGCTCTGCTACCCTGGCATCCGCCTTCTGAAAGATAAACTGCTTTTTACCATCTTTATTTAAGGTTTGTTATGCATTTGCATTAACTACCCCCTTCCAGAGATAAATGCTGACCGATCTGACAGTTTTAAAGATGTTATTTGTATAAGGTCTGGCTGCGAGGTGAGCTCATCTGTCTTGCAGGAGACTCAAGTTAGGATGGATAGAGTTGCTCTCGGAGCAGACATTACTGAACATTGTTCTAGGTGGGGGGAAGGGTTCCCTGGTACGCTTAATCTTCCTGGGAGATCTAATTGAAAAGCCCTCCTTCAAGGAGGGACCAATGGCCAAGCTACTTCTGATGAACCCCATTGCTTTAAAAGTCCTTTGGGATTCAACACTGCATGTGGAGGGAGACACTCGCATGCCCTTCTCATTAATATGGGCCTTGCATTTGCTGTGCAGAAGAGCTCTCCATTTGAGACCGCTGCCTGGAGCTGTCCAAAGAATTGAACTTTCCTTACATCCTTCTTTGCTTCCTAGTATCACTACTAGTCATTCTGGGCCCTACACAGGCCTGACCAAGTGACCGCTCTCCCTCGTCGCCTTCTCCTAAAGGGGAAATGTGGATTTTAAACTTCTGTTTCATTAATATATATTTGCCTCCCTGGAGTAATGTGACCATGGAGTCTGGGCTGTTGCACTGGTTCATGAGAATTTGGGTAAGGGTCTGAGTATGTGCCCCTGTGTGCCTGGAAAACTCATGATTGTGGCTTAGATGTTTATTGATTTGGATTTTGTTTAATTTGAGATAGGTTCCTCTTGGTCATTTAGGGCGGTCCAAACTCAGCGTTATCCTCCTGCCTCGGCTTTCTGAGTGCTAAGATGGCAGGCACACACTGCTTTTACTAGCTTGTAGCATGGGTCTTCATGCCTGGGGGCTCTTTGTTGGAAACGAGTTGGAAAATGAGTAGGAATGCAAAAAAGAGCATTCCTAACCTGTTCACACTTTCTGGGGGTTTGTTGTTTAAGGTATGTGCAAAACCTGGGAGATTGTCTTGTAGAAATAAACTCCCTTTCAGATTTCCTGTGATGAAACAAGCGTGAATATCTCCTGGAATTTAATGTCTGAAATATGTGATTATGTGAGGTCAGGCTTTTCACGAAATACCTAAATCACCTACCAATTTTACCTCAAGACCAGGCTTTTGTGGACTGGCTGAAGAGGGGTAAGCAGAAGGAAGGACCACTGTTTGGAAGGTATTGGCTTTCCCACCACAGCTGGTCTTTCCCACAGGAAACAAGAATAAAGCTGGCAAGTGAAAAAGCAAGAATAGTCATTTAGTAGCACATATGTCTGTGTACTTTCTCTGTGTATGTGTCTGTGTTGTTGTCTTATCCCTGGCCAGATTTCTGGTAAGCTGTATGAGCATGGGGGTTAGGACCAGCAATTGATGCTAGAGAATGTATCGCCCTTGCTCATTCATTTCTGAGTCATGCTACAAGTCTATTCTAGATATGAGACTGCAGAAAGGGATAGAAAGCAGCTCTGTGGAGGGTTGTTGCTATTACACTTTACCTAGGCATTTTTCTTTGTGAGTTAGTGACAAAATCGGGCTTTAGAGTTTTTCTTCTATTACATTTATGGCATCTCAGTCTCTGTGTCCTGGTCCCAGGGCATTAACACTAGAATTAATAGCCAGCATTTTACTGAACTCCCAGCTGGGTTTCCTCCAAAGTCGGCCCCCAGGAAGAGATGGAAAAGTGGTTTTGAAGTGGCGGCTCCACCTGGTGGTTCTCCTAGGAAACGCTTCTTCCTGCTTACCTTTTCTATCTCC
Organism: Typhlomys cinereus; assembly: GCA_023101885.1. Lineage (NCBI taxonomy): Eukaryota > Metazoa > Chordata > Mammalia > Rodentia > Platacanthomyidae > Typhlomys > Typhlomys cinereus. The sequence continues at coordinate 2,106,516 of JALPQD010000136.1, read as the reverse complement.
TTGGAAGACTCTGTGTGTGCACCAGAGGACACTTGAGTGTGTGCCTGTGGAGGCCCAAGGATGACATTGGGAACCATCCTGATTTCTCCTTATTCCTTTACCCTGGGGTTCCCCAGGCTCCACCTTCCAGCTCCCCCTCTCCCCCCCGCATTTTTACTTGTGATCTGGGGATCCTAACTCAGGTCCTTTCACTTGTGATACAAACACTTTAATCACCATGCCTTCTCCCCAACTACTTCCTGAGAGACTTCTTAATTAAGAATGCCTCTGATGCTTCTGCCTTAGGGCTCTCAGTTCACACTTTTCATCTTAGACCAACAATCAAGCATTCCTTCCAGCCCCCACTTCCTCATCTAAATTTGGTACACAGAACTCAGGAAACATACACCCTGTTTCCCGATCCTTGCAGTATCTGCAATCCCCATCCTGACCATTATTATCAACAAGTCTTTTGTTTGTTTCAAGACAAAGCGTAGCCCAGCTTGGCCTGAAACATACTGTGTCGCTCAGTCTGGCTTTGAATTCAGGACAATCCTGCTGTCTCAGCCTCCCAAGTGCTGGATTGACAGACATGAACCATCACACTCAACTTTTGTTGATAACTATTAAAACATAAAAGAGCTCCTATAGGCATGAGTTTAGGTGTAGATATTAATTTGGACACAATAAAGAACCATGCTAAATCTCTGTAGGCGAGCCAAACGTTCCTCCTTAATAGCTCCAAGCACTCTTAATTACTTCTTCACTGCTTGTTGAACTAGTATTTCCTCCAAGGAACAATATTTTTATTACTGATATTGTTCTCAGTTGCCAGTAGGTGATGAAAGTGAAAAAAAAAAAAAAAAAAAGAAACCTGACTTTTCTGGCTTCACTTTTGTTTATAATTTCTCTATGGACAGTCCCTTGTTGCCCGATTGAGTCCCCGCCACTTGGTATGCCACTGAGCATCATTATTTTGATAAGTAGAAACTCAGTTTTGAAAATCTCATTATTTTTCAGTTCTTGTTGATGAAATTGCAGATGTGCCTTATTTTAGTACACTGTGGGTTAGTCTGGGAACTTAATTGCCATTTATAACTTTGTTTCTATGGGGAAGTGCGTTTAAGAGTTCCAAACCCTCTGTGGATAGCACAGCACACTCATCTCACTTCCTGTCTTTTTTTTTTTCTTTTTACATTGTTGGCAATGAAACCTAGGGTAGAAAATTGGACAATAAAAATAATAAGCAATAAAAGAAAAAAAAAAAGAAACCTAGGGTAGAAGAGTCAGTGCCTATGAGATTTGACTCAACTGAAGTTTGCTCACGCTGCAAAGGTGTTGACAACTCAGGTGTGATACAGAGGGCTGAAACTGACAGTCCTCACCTAATACCCCATGCTCCGAAGACAGGACTATCCTCTGTTGTTTTCCATCAGTGCATGCGTGTTTAGTTTTCCTAGGCCTGACCTCAACTTAGGATGCTTAGTTTTGTTAGTGTAAGTCATGTTAGGGCTGGAGAGATGGCTCAGGTTTGCCGTGCAACCATATGAGGATCTGAGTTTGAATCTGCACATAAAGCAGGGCCCTGTGATCTCAGGGCTGAAGAGGTAAGAGAGAAGAAAATCCCAAGGTGTGTGTGTGGAGGGGTAGGGGGTTGCTGGTCAGCCATGCTATACATACCAGAGAACTCCAGGTTCAGAGAAACACCCTATTCAATGTTCCACAGAAGAGGGGTGGGAGAGACAGACAAACAAAGAGGAGGGGGATCAGCTTATCTCCCTGGTTATATTTAAGCTGCAGCACTAACAACCTCTTGGAGATTAACAAACACATTGAAATACACACGGTGATACATTTCATCCTTTCAGATGTCCTTTGCTGGGGTGTTTACTTATCTGTGATCACTTTGCTGAACACAGGAGTTCACTGTGGGTTATGCTGGGTTTCTGCATATAGGTGAGGAATTCGCTATGCATCTGTAAGATGATCCCTGAGCAATTTCCAAGTGATGAAATAGGGACTCTAGAAGTGATTGACAATTCTTCTAAAGCCCATGATCGCAAAAGCATGAGTTAGATGATGCTAGGAAGAAAGCTGGAAAGTCATTCTTTCTTAGAGTTTCTCAAGTGACAATTCAAAAGGGAATTTGTCTCAATTCTCAATCATTTCTTGTGTCCTCACATCTCAAATAGGTGCATGGCACTCGAAAGATAATTGACGTTAATCCTCTGGCACACATGCATGGACAAGCATGCATGTGTGCCTGTATACACAGTGCACCAAGCCACACATGAATACATGAGTGGGTGCACACAGTCACACTCAATAAGCAGAGTTCGTATTTAGGGTGAGGAGTCATTAACTGAACATGGTGTTACATATTATTAAAAGTGATACACTGTTAGTAAGACACCCAGAATGTTGGGAAGAAACTAGAGATTTATGGAAAATAATAATAGAGTGTTTGCATGAAGCATCCAGTGATCAGATGCACATGGAACACTCTAGGATGGACCAGATGCTAGGCTGTAAAAGAAATCTCAATAAGTTTGAAAGGATTCAAATGTACTAAGCACATTGTCTGACCACAGTGGAATGAAATTGGAAGTCAACAACAGAAGGAAATTGGGAGATTCACAAATATATGGAAATCAAACAGCATATTTCTGAATAACCAATGAGTCAAAGAATTCACCAATTATAAAATACTTTGAAATGAATGAAAATGGAAGCACAATAAAAAAAAAACTGATCGCATGCTGCTTTAAGTGAAAGTTACAGCTCCTAATACCTGTATTCACAAAGAAGATATCTCTGATTGGTAGCCTAACTTACTCCCTTAAGGCATTAGAAAAGAAGACCGAGATAAGTAGAAGGAAGAAATAATCCAGATGATAATGGAAATAAATTAGATAGAGAATAGGAAAATAATATAGGAATTGACAAATCAAAGCTTAATTCTCAGCTGGGTGTGGTGGCTCATTTCTATAATCCCAGCCATAGGGAAGTACAGCCAGGAGGATCAAGAATTAAAAGGCATGCTAGCTGCATTGTAAGCTTGAGTTTGAAATGAGTTTGGTCTATGTGAGACTGTCTTAAAAGCCAAGCAAAATGCTGTTTCTTTCAAATGGCCAACAGAAGGGACGTAATACAGCTGAGCAAGAGAAAAGGAAAGAAGATTTAAAGTACTGCATGAGAAATTGAAGGGGGGGACATTGTTGTCATTTTAATTAATATTGAAAAGATTGTAAGGGAATAGTATAAGCAAGTCATGAATTGCTGATGGGAATGTAAAATGACAGTCACTTTAGAAAAATAGTCTGCCTATTCCTCAAACTGTCAAGGGGAGTTTCCATGTGATCCAAAATTCCATGCCCAAATGAAATGAAAACACAAATAAATGTCTGTGCATAAATTGTACATGACTGTCCACAGCACTTTTCATAATTCTCTCTAAGTGGAAACAGTCCAAATACTGGCAGCAGATGAATGGATGAACAAAACACCCTCTGTCCACCCAGAGGAATATTATTGAGCCATCAAAATGAATGTAGTGCTGGCACATACTACAACATGGGTGACCTTGAAAACATTGTGCAAAGTGAAAGAAGCCTGACACAAAAGACGCCATATTATTTGATTCCATTTATATGACCAATGTGGAATAAGCTGAGTCCTAGACACAGACGGTTGATTCATGTTTGCTGAGAACTGGGCGTGGGAAAGAGGGGGCCTGGGGATGGATGTGAGGTGTCATTTGGTGAGGATGGAAGTGTTCTAAAATTAGAGGGTTGTGATAGTTGTGTAATTCTGTGAATATAGAAAGACCATTTAATGATACACTTGAGATGGGTGAATTTTATGTTATGTAAATTTTATTTCAATGAAGCTGCTTAAAAAAAAGAATACCACACAAAATGGTGTGTTTGACTGCAGTTGGCCCTGGCTCTGTCTGTTTGTCTCTGCCTGTTTTACTTTTCCTACTGTTCCCCTGCCTCCCAGCTGACGGACCAAGACGTGGCACTTCTTTTATTCAAGCCTTTAAAATTAAATATTTCTCAGTAAGACTTTATTTTTTTTTTATTCAATCAGTTGCCTAGGAGATCGGGAGTCTGAGGAATCAAAATGACATTGTTATGCTAGCAATGACCTAAATATTAGATAATCGATTGAAGAAGGGCAGAGAACTGACTGTGGCCTCCTATTGTTCATTTCTTGAAGAAAAAAAATGGGATTGCCTGTAAATCAAAAGCCAAACCTCTTATGTTCTAAATTCTGTGCTTCATGGGGAGAGTCACTGTTGGAAAAGCAAGAATCCATTTATGTTTCCAATTTTTTTTTTGCTGTTGTCAGTAACTCTACCCTGGCTATTTCTTTGCCCATAAGTCTTTATCAACGGTACTGATGATTTCTTTAGGAAAAATTCTTAGATGCAGAATTACCAAACGAAAGCGTGCATGCATTTATGGGACTTTGATCTATTGTTAGGAAATTGATTTCCTGAAAGCTTTCGCCTATTCTCTCCCACTGGGGAAATGGGGCGATGCTTCTTGGTGTTCTGAGCTTGAATTTCTTTGATTCAAACTCTTTGAGTATTCCTTCTCCTCCTCCTCCCCCCCCCCATTTATTAGCAGTCTTGGTTATTTATATAAAGATCTCTATTTTTATGACTGAGTAGTGCACAATTCTTGGGTCATTCATGGCTCATTTTGCTTTCCAATTTGATTGCTTTTCCTTTGTTCTTGATTGATTTTAGTGTGTATAAGCAACATATTTTAATGGATATTAGTATATTGATGCTTTGATAGTCCTATAAATAAATCTTCACCTAATTTTTCTTTTATGCTGGCTTTTTACTTTTAATTTTGAATCTATATGGAATTGTGATGTATAAATATGACATTGGTATATGCAGTTGATTTTTAATTTGAAATAGCCACTTTTCCAGGATCATTTATGAATAGTTCAGCTTCCCCCCATGGATTTTTGATATTTCATTGATATCATGTGATTATATATATGTGGATATTTTTTCCCTGGACTTTCATTTCATTACCATTAATTTAACATTCTTAGCTCAGTATAATTATATATCTTTGTAATACATTCTAGTATATTATATAGCAAGATTTTTTCTTTTCTGTTTTCAGTCTTCATTTAATTTTTTTTTCTTAGCTGGAGAGATGGCTTAGTTTGTAAAGTGAGGACTTGAGTTTGATCCCTGAAATCCATGTATGCAAAGCTAGATGTAGTAGTATGCATTTGTAATCCCAATGTTATGGAGGCCAGCCAGTCATTTGGTGGGTTCCAAGTTGCCGAGAGACTATTCCACAAATCAAGATGATTGGTACCTGTAGAATGACACCTAAAGTTGATGTCTGGCTTTCTCACACACACACACACACACACACACACACACACACACACACACACACACACGCATCAATTCTTTAAAAAAGTTTTATGATCTCCACTTATTTATCATAAATTTGTGTCATCAAGTTTCCAAAAAATCACCCCATTTGAATTTTGATTTGGATTATACTGAAATTAAATGTCAATATTGAAAGAATTGGTATTTTCCAACTTTTTTTTGCAAGTTTCATATTGTCATCATCTGTGTTTTTTTATTCAGTTGTGCATGTGTGCGTGCGTGCGTGCGTGCGTGCGTGCGTGCGTGCGTGCGTGCGTGTGTGTGTGTGTGTGTGTGTGTGTGACCACAGGTGAATTCGGGAACCACCATGGACTGCTTCCACCTCCTCCTTGTTTACTCTGCCCCGGGATTCACAGGCTCCGCCCTACCAGGACCAGAAGCGCAGGCTGCCCCCGCTTCCGCCTGGCGTCTATATGTGAGGTCTAGGATCCGAACTCAGGACCTTCCGCCTGCAAGGCAGAGGCTTAACCCCTGAGCCACCTCTCCACCCCCCACATCATCTCTATTGATAAGTGTCTAAATAAAAATCTTCTCAACTCCTCCTTCCAAGCACTTCCATAAGTGAATGCTTTTAACTCCTGAAGTCTGAGCAGCTGATTCTAGCCACCCAGTGACATGGAGTGTCCCGGTCCCTCTCTTAGACAAGTGTTCCAGTTGCTTGTGCACTCTTGTTTCCTTCTCATGAAGTTAGTCTTAGGCGGGTTGTGATTATTGATGCCTTTTAATCAATGGGTTCATCCCCTTTATGTTTTTACCTTACTTTCAAAATGGATTTGCAAGTTCAGTGAGAGATCCTGTCTCAAGAAATAAAGTGAACAGTGAGAGAGGAAGACACCCAATATTGACCTCTGACCTCCACATCTGCACTATGGGAAAAGAAACATTCAGAAGTTAAGTTCCACTTTCTCACTGGACTTGTGGATCCATTTGCAAAGTAGTGAAATGCACTGTGCATGTGGCAACTTAAATAATAAATAAAACAAGCAAAAGGAGGATTTGGAAGGAAGTGAAAAATGATTTATTTCTATGAAATATCTTTTTCTTATACAAGCATTCATGCAGTAATATGAGTACTATGTCAGAAGAGCTTTCGTAAATGGCTAACCTTAAATAATTATCTTTGGACTTTTGTGACTGCATTTCATTCTGTGTTTAATTTACTTTTGTTCTTTGGGTTTTGTGAACTCTTGCGATTTTAATTTTCTTTAATTATAGGCTTCTTTGAGGAGGTAGCTACATCTCATATTTCCACTTGGAGCTAAGTGCCTGTTGCAAGAAGTATGGACATGCAAACAGGCATCCTAACCTTTTTGAAAATGTTAGGAAAAGAAAAAGTTTCAGAGGAAGAGCAACTTTATCATGTTATTTTTTTTTTTTTTATTATTATTTATTCAACTGTGCGTATGTGTGTGTATGTGCACGCGTGTGTGTGTCTGTGTATGTGTAGAACCACGGACGAATTCGCGAACCACCATGGCTGCCTCCACCTCCTTCTGCCCTGGGATTCACAGGCTCCGCCCTACCAGGACCAGAAGCGCAGGCCGCCCCCGCTTCTGCCTGGCGTCTATACGTGGGATCTGGGATCCGAACTCAGGACCTTCCGCCTGCAAGGCGGAGGCTCAACCCCTGAGCCACCTCACCAGCCCCTCATGTTATGTTTTTAAAGCAAAGTTTTTTTTTTGTTTTTTTTAATTTTTTTAAATTTTTTTATTATTTATTCAACTGTGCACATGTGCGTATGTATGTGCGCGGGCATGTATGTGTCTGTGTGTGTGTGTGTCTGTGTGTCTGTGTGTATGTGTAGAACCGCGGACGAATTTGCGAACCACCATGGACAGCCTCCACCTCCTTCTGCCCCGGGGTTCACAGGCTCCGCCCTACCAGGACCAGAAGTGCAGGCCACCCCCGCCTGGCGTCTATACGTGGGATCTGGGATCTGAACTCAGGACCTTCTGCCTGCAAGGCGGAGGCTTAACCCTTGAGCCACCTCTCCAGCCCTAAAGCAAAGTTGTTAAGGGATGAACAGAAGGCTCAGCAGTATTGACGCTTGGTGCACAAGCGAGAAGCCCAGATTTTAATCCCCAAATCCCAAGGAAATGCTGGGCAGGTATTGGGGCCAGCCTGTAATGCCAACCCTGTAAGGCAGAGTCTGGGAAGTCAAAGAACAAGCTGATCAGCTAGGTTAGCCTAATGCCATTCTCAGGGTGTAGTCAGCGACTCAAGCTCACAATGGGATGGGCGACCAATCCAGGATAATCCACAGCTTCGCCTTCAGGCCACATAGACCTGTGTGTAGGCATACATACGTGTATTCAGTCATGTGCAAGACACACATGCACACATGTACACACTCATATGCACATACAAAAATCAACCTTGGGTCTCCGTGCAGTCCCCCACATGTGCAGCCACCCACTTGCAAGAAGCACATGCATACATACATACACACATACATACATGCATGCATACATACATACATACATAAGCATACCCTATACAAACAGCAAACATAGTTAAAACAAAAAGAAGAAGAAAGAGAGGGGAACTATTACAGTTGCATCATTCCGAGTAGTTGTTTTGGTTGCTGAGTGCTGAGGGAGAGAGGAAATCAGACGGTTTTGAAAGGGGCTCATGAGATAGATAGGTGGTGAGCTGGCTCTTGGCCTGATACTGGGGGCTGATTAGTAGAGAGCAAGAATGCAACTCCACAGGAAAAAGGCAGTTCCACTGGGGGGGGTGGGGGATGGGAGTGGGGTGGGAGAGGCGGGGAGGGGGAGCGCGATGACTTTAAATTGGATTTTGAGTGGTGCCAAATTATAAAGGTAACCCCTTGAAGAGAAGGCTCTTTTTTCCCCCCTCTTTATTTATTTATTTATTTATTTATTTTTCCCAATCATACAAGCTCAATAGGTGCCCTGTCCTCTCCCTCCACCCCTTTTCCCCTTCCTTTCACCCCCCTCCCTCCCCTTCTCCCAGTGCCTTCCCCTTCCCCCCTCCCATCCCCTGGAGCATCCTTTTGTGAAGGCTTTTGAATTGTATATATTTACTTGTATAATAGGTAGGATGCAAGCAAAAGAATATGTTCTAGGGCTAGGAAAGGTTTTGACTTCATGCTATCACGTTGTTGTTGTTATTATTACTACTTGTGTATGTGCATGTGTGTGTGTGTGTGTGTGTGTGTGTGTGTGTGTGTGTGTGTGTGTATGGGTATACTTGCATGTGACGCCAGAGGTCCAGAGGTCGACATCAGGTGGGTTTATTACTCTCAGCCTTATTTATTTATTTACTCAGTCATTTATTTATTTCCCCGGTTATTATTTATTTATTTATTTATTTTCATTTTTTTATTTAAGTGCTGGAAGAGCGCGCGCGCGCGCGCGTGCGTGCGTGCGTGCGTGTGTGTGTGTGCGTGTGTGTGTGTGTGTGTGAGAGGGCAGTGTGTGTGTGTGTTCCTGTGGAGGATCAAGGGTGACTTCGGGAATCATCCTGTCTTGCTTCTACCTTCTTTTTGTTTCACTCTGGGATTTCCTAGGCTTGGGCCAGAAGTACAGGCCTCTGCCCATTCTGCCTGGCATTTTTACGTAGGACCTGGGATCCGAACTCAGGACCTTCTGCTTGTGAGACAGTCTTTACCCCTGAGCCATCTCTCCAGCCCTCAGCCTTACTTTTTAACACAAGATTTCTTCTCACTGACCCTGGAGCTCATCAATGTAGCTAGATTCACTGACCAGTGATCCCTCAGAATCTGTCTGTCTCCACATCTTCCTCTCCCCTCCAGTGATGGGGTTATAGATATGCACTCCTGTGCCTGGCTTTTATGTGGACATGAGGATCCAAACTCAGATTCTCAGTCTTACGAGGCAAAAACTTTACCCACTAAACTATTTCCCCATATTGCAACTAGTTCTTTCTTTACACTGCTGTTAGACAGCACTCATCCTCGGGCAGAAAGGGGGGAGGGATTTAGTTGGCTTATGGTTCCCGAGGGGGACATGTATGCCATTATGGCGGGAAAAGTCACAGCAGGAAGTAAAAGCTGGAGGCAACTCCGGTCACAGCCATTATTATGAAGACAGAGATAGATAGATAGATAGATAGATAGATAGATAGATAGATAGATAGATAGATAATCTTGTTACTCTCTTCCTGCTTATAGATAGATAGATAGATAGATAGATAGATAGATAGATAGATAGACAGACAGACAGACAGACAGACAGATAGATAGATAATCTTGTTACTCTCTTCCTGCTTCTCCATCCTTTCTCTTTGGGATTTACGTAGAAAGGTTTACAGAGAGAGAGAAAAGCAACTGCAAGAACATATTGCTAGCAGAAGTGAGGTGGGCCCCCTCTGTGACCTGCCTTCCTCCAGCAAGGCTCTACCTCTTGAAGGTGCCACAACCTTCCTAAACATCATCAGCATCTAAGGATTTAAGCACATGTGCCTGTGGGGGGCAACTCACATTCAAACCATGACTCCCCATTCTAATGTGTACTTGGTGTTGTGCCCTTCCTCTAGAAAAGCGTGTTCATTTGCTTTCTAGGCCATCGTGTGTGCGCTCTTCTCATTGGTGTGCACGGGCTAGACTTAGCTTCCCTTCCTTTTCTGGGCTTTGCGCTCTTTGATGTTTGATTCCCTCATCAGCATCTTTGTGAGGGCCAGGGAGGGAGAGTTGAAATAAGCAAGAGAGATGCGTGAATCATATGATTTTGTCAGCTTCGCTTGCCAGGAGCCTGGGCTCCTGACAGTCAGGGACTAGTACTAAGACGCAGCACAAGTCAAGTCTGTTCGCATAAGCACTTCAAATTGGCTTGTAGAAGATTTGGACACCTGGTAACCCCCCCCCCCCCCTCTCGTTATTCTCTTCCCACCTCTCCCTCCACATCCATCCTTTCTAAGACTAACATAGAAAAGTTTTACCAAAGGATTTGCTTCCTTTCTTTTCATTCCCCTCTGGACCACATTATTTGGCAGATTAAAACAAACAGATGAACATGGCATGCTGTTAATAGTTATATGTCTATTTAAAAATGTTGCTTAAGAAAAATGGTAACAGTTATTTTATGCTTAATTTTTTTTTAAAAAAAGAAGCTTGTAAGGCAATTTTTTAGTAATATTGCTGGCCAATAGTTTATTTCTTTAGAAGAAATTAGCTTCCTTTGTAATTTACATTTACTAAAGCATGAAAATGAAAGTCAAGACACTTAGAGTTACAGACTAAGAGGAAAAACAGATAACCGATGGGTCTGACATAGTGTAGACAAGGATAGAAAGCCATGATAAGCTAGAAATGGAAATTCTGCTTTTCATACACAGCTACACCCATGCATAAGCATGCAACTGTGCAGATTCTGCGCAGCAGTGAACAGCAAGAGTCCCTGCTTCACAACAAGTTGGAGGTGAAGACTGGCTAGTGAGATTATCCTGTGCCCTCCACATGCATGCCATAGCATGTGCACACCCATTTCACAATAAACATTCAAACATGCACAAAACACACACACACACACACACACACACACACACACACAGAGCAGTTCGTCCTCTCCTGCATTGGCCCCGTGATGCTCTTCTTGCACAGCAGTCATGTACAATGCACACTTAAGCTAAGAGACTCATTCTTCCTCCCTCCGTCTTTGTACTTCATTCTGTCCCTCTTTCTTTGATTCCTTCTCCATCTCCCTCTTCTTTGGGGTGCCAAGCTGTTCTGGAGTAGGTCCCTCAGTGTGTTTGTATGTATGTGTCCACGTTTATTGGCCGCTACTTAGATCTATCTGTACAGGATCATGGGGATAATCTAGATCACTGAAATCCAGGGATGACCCATCGAAACCTTTCTACAAGTGAGGCTGTTGGTCTTTTATTAGAAGGCTTATGCAGGGCACAGACTTCTTTCTCATTGCCTGCTGATCCTCTCTGATAAAGATGTTCATAAATTTGAAGTGATCAAAACTAGGCAGCAAGAAGGAAGCAAAGCAAGCCAGAATTGGGTGGTTTTGCTGGATCAATTGCTCCATCTACATCTTCATAAATTATGAACAGTATTGATCCATTCACAGTGATGTATGAACTCATTCTGCCAAAAGCCCACATGAAGTGGAAAATGGAAAGTGATTATTTATCAGAGCTGATGAGTGTCAGCTCTGTACTGAGACCAAGCAAAACAAAGATACAGAGGCCCCTTCAACTCTTAAAATTGGGTGGCCACAAGCAAATGACCTGGGTATAACCAGCAAAGCTTGGTGACATGTACAAAGTCCCTATCCTGTTTCAGACACTCCAAATTAGACTGTAGAGACTGGAAACCCACATTTGTGCATTTCTTGTCCTCATATTTCTGCTCGGGTTGATCCCTAGAGACCGTGAACAGAGTGTACACAAGACGGCGTAACTCTCCACTTTATGCATTTTAATTCGCATTGAGTATCAGCTTGGGAAGCACCACTAAAATGGATCCTTAAAAATGTTTAAAATGGGTTTGGCAAGATGGCTGAAGCAGGTGGAGGTGTTTGCCATACTGGCCTGATGACCAGAACCCATGCGCAGGTGGAAAGAGAGATCCAGCCCTACAAAGTTGTCCTTGGATCTGCACGGGAAGTTTTAATCAAGTGAAAAGTTGTGAGTGATCTCTCATGCTTATTGCTCCACCCTAATTGTATTGTGTGTCTTTTGAGCAGTTACGGATGACTTTGGTAAGGGGTTTCTGCGCTAGCAGAGATTTCCTTCTCATGTTTAATTTTCTATTTGAATGGGTTCATTGTGGGGAATATACTACCAGCAGGGCATTTGTAACATTTTTTTATCTCATAGATGTCAGGATAACCTCAAACTGGCTACACAGCCAAGGATGGCCTTGAACTTTTTCTCCTCCTCTATGGCCCAAGATGTGAGATTGTAGATATGCACCATTACACTCAGTCTATATGGTGCTGGGATAGAACCCGGGGCTTTGTGCATGCTAGGCAAGCATTCCTATTGGACTGACTGAGCTGCAGTCTCAAGTCCTAGGAAATTGAGAATTTTTTCATGTCCTTTCAAATGAGTGTCAGGGGCTGGGGATATGGCTCAGTCAGTGAAGCACTTGCTGTGTCAATGTGAAGACCTGAGTTCGGATCTTTAGCATCCAGGTAAAAACCCAGTGCAGTGCACCTAATCATACCCATCCATTGGTATATCACATACAACCGCTTGCGCTGCAACAGCAGAGCTAGGTTAATATGGCTCACAAAGCTTCTGATGCTCTCTAGACCTTCACGGAAAATATTCCCAACCATGCTGTATACCAGTAAGAAAGCTTACTTACTACCTTCCAGAAAGTTTTATCTTACAGATACCTTATACTGACAAGTAAGGCATTGAAAACTTCATCACAAAGCCTGTTTGTAAAGATGTTTAAGTACTGAGAAAGCTGACAAAAATTAGTATCGTTGGGGATGTATTGGTACCTTTTTCTTTGCTCTGCTTCCTGTTTTTCTCTGCCATTCCTTTCTTTGTTCCACTTGTGAAACTATACTTCTTTTCTAGCCTCAAGACTTCTAGATTGGGGCTGGAGAGATGGCTCAGGGTTTAAGTCTTTGCCTCTCAAGCAAAAGGACCTGAGTTTGGATCCCAGATCCCACATAAAACACTAGGCAGAAATGGTGGCAATCCTGGAAGGTAGAGCCTGGGACACCCCAGAGCAAAGCAATAAGGAGGTAGAGCAAATCCAGAATGATTCCCAAAGTTATCCTTGGGCCTCCACAGGCACATAGTACCCTCTTCTACACATATGCACACATGTCTACATACACATGTGCATGCCCACAGCTATGCATGCAAACAAACAAAGACTTCTAGAGTGATGTTCTCTAGATGTACACTTTCTACATTTTACTCTTTGTGACACTTGGTTCTCTTCATTTAAGTGGTAAAGGCTCAGAGCAGTTGGGAAAATGAAAAGTCAGAATGTGAGATACCTCTTGTTTTAAAACAAGTCTTTGGGACTTTCCTGTACTTATAAGGAAAATAGGATTTGGTTAATCTTTATTTGCTTTGAACAAAGAGGTAATATGCGCATTTCTTTATCCTGTTTGGAGGGGGTGGGGAGTCTGCCTAAAACCCTTTATTCTTCCTGAGATTGGTTGAAGGAGGTGGGAAAAAGAGGGGGGAGGGAGAGAGAAAGGGAAGAGAGGGGAAGAGGGGGGAGAGAGAGAGAGAGTGAGAGAGTGAGTGAGTCACGGAATATATGGAATATATGTAATTGGAAAATAGAAAAGCAGAACAGCTAACAGGGAAGAAAGGGAACCAGCTGGAGGCAGAGAAGGGTTGTGAGAGTGTGTGATACGGGACAGAGGAATGAATGAGAACCAAAAGTGTTGACACATGTATGTGAAAATGGACATGCAGAAACCTATTACATTGTTTTAAAAAAAGATTAAAATTTTGGAAAAACAATGAAAGCAAAACCAAACCAAACCCTTTCACTCTGAGGCAGATCTCTTCTTTGACCTGCAAAATCACTCATTCGTTTAAAAGTCTGCCCTGTTCTTCATGACAACCCCTCCAGAGAGGCCTTGGCAGCAGAACCATTTACAGCCCTCCAGGATGCCCCAAGTCCTGAGTGGTTTTGTTGCTTTGACCAGCACATAATCAACTGCTCCATAGGGCTTTGTTTAGATTTTGCTGTTATTTTTTTAAATCGAGTTGTACCTTTATTTTTTTTTTTTAGACTGATCATTACATTTTCTTCTCCCCACTATAAAGCATAATATTCAGTCCTTTCCTTTACTCATACTTCCTGGAAGGGTTCTGGTTCCTGATTATCTTTCCAGAAGATCTCTGTACAGCTTCATTAAGATAAACCCTGAGCGCTTGCAGATGTCTGTTCAATACAATGTTGATTACACATGATACAACCAAGTCAAGCGCACAGTAACATTCATTGATGTTTTTGGTTGTTGGTGGCTCTTGCTCTGGTTTGTGCTTCATCCTCCTGACTTCTGGGATTATAGCAATGCTGGCGTTAGCATTTTGTATTTAAAGCACAAATGAGATCATACTGCTTATGTTATATTACAAAATTTTTACTAGAAGTCTTTTTTGTGTCAGTTTACTTAGAGCTACATCATTCTTTTACTTATGCTGTGTAGTTCCTATGACCAAACTAGCTACTCCCTTAGCAGAAGGACATTTAGGATATTTCAGGTTGTTTTCCTATTCTGAACAATGTAGCAATGGACATTAGCAGAACAGTGTAGCAGTGCAGATAACATTTTTTAGTATATTTAGACATTTATTTATTGATATTATGTATTTATGATGTATGTTTATGGGCATACGCCATGGTGCATGTGCAGAGGTCAGAAGACAACTTTGCAGACTTGGCTCTCTCCTTCCACTTTTATGTGGCTTCAGAAAATTGATCTGAACTTGGCCAGTTTGAGCAGCAGGTGGCTCGACGTTCTTGCCGGCTCTCTGTATTCCACGTGAGGTGCTTGGAATATAACTTCCTAACAGTGGAATTATGATGATTTTGATTCTTAAATTTTTTCTTCCTTTAGGAGAATCGGACAGAAGCGTCTGGCCTTTCGGTCTTTCACTGCGTAACAACTCCAAAGGAAGTCAGGCTGCTCCTCCAAGCAAAGCCTGTGTGCTTATAAATACTGGCATAAACTTTGTCACCCTTGCTGGAATATCTATATGCTCACTGTCGAGCAGCCAGTGGAGACACACTGGTGAATTACAGGGCTAAGAGTCAGGAAGGAGAGTATGTGTGGTGTGTGTGTGTGTCCCTATAGGTACTCAGAAGCCCTGGTGATTTCTCTATTCCTGAGGGGCTGGAAAGTGTACAGTGCTTTCTAGAATGTCAGTAAGTAGTAAAGGGAGCGGAATATTCGGCTGGGGTGGAAGTGGGCAGTGTCTGAGTAGTAGCAGGTGTCATTCTGAAAGTGAGCGGTACTGGCCTTCTTGGAAGCAAGCATGGGCATTGGGCTCAGCTGAGAGTACTTGTAAGAAGTAGTAAGAGAATACCTAGTGAGAAGCCGCATGTGTCATGAGGCCATTTATTGATTAGGCTTGTGAAGTTGCCCAGTGTTCTTTGCTGAGATGTTCCCATCCCAGCCTATGACACATTCCAGTGAATAGCGTCCAAATGTTACTTTTACTGCTTTATTTTATGTAAAAATTCTCCTTTTACCTTTGGTTTCCTTGGAAACCACGATTTTGCAAGCAGGAATTAGAGATTCCTAACTAGTGAAACCTATGTACCTCCTCCTAGAATAATGCTTGTAAGTGAATATAATGAATTCAGAAGATTACAAAGAAAACCAATCATGTTAAAATACAGTTATCAAAATATTGTAGAAACATAGGCAATGAGTGTTGTTTCGTATGTGTGTGTGTGAGTGTGTCAGTGTTTGTGTAGTTTGAGTGTGACATATGTGCATGTGTGTGTATCATACATAGAGAAGGTAGGCGTCTTGCTCTCTCTCTCTCTGCCTTACTCCCTCGGAACAGAGTCTGTCACTGAACCTGGAACAGCAGTCCTTCCCTCTCCCCCATCCCACTCCCAGCATGAGGGTTGCTACCTCCAGCGCACAGTCACAGTCAGCTTTTCACGTGGGTTCTGGGTATTTGAACCCAGTTCCTTATGGTTGCACAGCAAGTACACTCTTACCCTTTGAATTATCTCCCCAGCCTACAATGAGTATTCTTCGTTGATGCATTAAACCTGAAGATCTGTGTATGTCTAAAATGATCATGAGTGCAAATGAAGTAGAGATGAGTGTGAATGGTATTTCAAGATAACTGTAGGTGAGAACTGAAAATGTTTATACGTGAAATAGGAAATAAATGAAGTTCACAGGTGTTGCAAATGTCCATGTGGTTTTTGTTGCCTTTGTTCATGGTGGAAATAAAAGCTATATTTTTTAAAGGCTACATTTTAACAGAGGTTATTATTTTCTTTCTTCCTATGGAAGTTTAGGGATGGAACCCAGTGTCTTGCACATGCTAAGAAAGTGCCAGCCACTGAGATACATCAGAATTCTTACCCAATGTACATCAGAATTCTATCCACATATCTCTGCATATGAGATTTAGCCTTTTAGATACTGAAGAATGAACTGCAGAGATAAACTTCCATTTACACTGAGAAAATATCTAAGTACCTGGATTCCTCCAACCCCCTACCTCTTTGCTCTGATGGATATGAGAAAGGAAACTATGGTAGAAATGAGCCACGTTTAAAAAAACATTTTGATTGCCTGGGATAAAGATGTCTTCTCCTCCAAAGAGAGCTATGTGAAATTTCCTGTCATTTTCTAAATCTGCCATTATGGCGGCCCTTTGTTGGTATTCATTTTTAAAATCTGGCAAACTCTAGATCTGAATATGATATTTTCCTCCCAGATTCTCTAAGCTTAGGCAACAGAAAGAGAGAGATCCCAGATGAGGGGCTTTAGGATTTTCTAGATATTTTCCCCAGTTCCTGAGATGTTTTAGTTCTCTGTTAGAGCTCCTTGTCCACCTTCCTCCCTCTGTCTTGTCCTCCTTTCTTCCCTCTCATTCTTTTCCCCTTTCTTTTCTTTCTTCATCCATTAACCTCTCATCTTGTTCCCTTCTTGCTCTGCTAATTCTAAAAATCAGGGAGCTGATGTCTACTTGCCAGTAGCACAGATATAGAATGCTTTTATAAGTCGATGTGTTGGAGAAAGTGTATTGGAGAGAAGGGAGAAATCTTGTTTATGTGCAACAAATAACTTACATTTAGGCCCTTCCCTGAATTTTTTCCTTTGGATTTCTGTCTTCTCATTTCACTTGAATGACTCTGCATGGAGCATTTAAAAGTAGATCAAACAAACTCTATAAATATGTTGAAGTCTTTAGGGGCATTTTGCCAAAATCGGCCCTACTAAAGTAGAGAAGAGCAACATCCCGTATATATTGCATTTTCTCTTCTGAAAGAAATCAGAGTCTTTCTCCCAAAGCGCCAGCTGCTTGGGCTAGGGATGCTTTGGGGAGGTCACTGGACTGATCTGCCGGAAGTTGGACCAGATGGATCAAGGGATACACTGAAAGGCCATAACAAAGGGCTGATAGCATCCTGAGGAAACAGGGAGAGCAGGTATGTTTAGAAATCTCACTGATTTTGCTTTCTCAGTGTGATCCCTTTATGTTATTCTGGTGAGAAGAGAAGTTGGTTGAGCTGGTATAAATAATTTAACAAAGCTACCTTCTCTCAGCTTTATGATTGCAGGTCAAATGTTGAAAAGGTTGGAGTTGGGCAGAACTAAGTCCTTCTGTAAAGTAGGTTTCTGCCTGTCACATGTTGCACATGAGAAAACTGAGGCCACGAGTCTTCAGTATTGCAATGCAAGTTCACAGGTCTCTGGGTTTCTTCTGTGTTGTGAGCTGAGGGTTGATTCATACACTACAGTGCTTGCAGGGTGGATTGAAAAGTGGGCAGAAAAGTCAGTCCTCTCATAGGCAAATTCACATACCTTTCTGTTTTCATTTGTGTGTGTGTGTGTCTGTGTGTGTCTGCGTACAAGACAGTACTTGAGGGCTGGAGAGATGGCTCAGGGGTTAAGACTCTGCCTCACAAGCAGAAGGGCCTGAATTGGGATCTCAGGTCCCACATTAAAAAAAAAACAAAAACCAAAAAACACCAGGCTGAAATGGCTGGGGCCTGAACTTCTGGTCTTGGTGGGCGGAGTCTGGGAAATCCTAGCGTGAAGCAAGAAAGGAGGTTAAAGCAAAGTTATACTTGGCCCTCCACAGGGACACACAGTGCCCTGTGACTGACACACACACACACACACACACACACACACACACACACAGAAAATAAATAAATAAAGTATTAAAAAAGGACAGTACTGAGTATGCATGCCTATGAAGATCCAAGAATAATATTGGGAATCATCCTGGATTGCTATACCTCTTTATTGCTGTACTCTGGAGTTTCCCAGGCTCTGCTTTCCAGGGTGTGAATTGTAGGCCTCCTACATTTAGGCCCATCATTTTTTACATGGGATCTGGGGATACAAACTCAGGCCCTTTTCACATACCATTTTTTGTAATTTGATTGAGATGAAGGTCATTGAGTTCTTCATGTCCATGACACCAGAGTTCTAGGTATGGCTTTTAAGAAAACGTCAGTGGGCTGGAGAGATGGCTTAGGGGTTAAAACTCTGCCTTGCAAACAGAAGGTCCTGAGTTCGGATCCCAGATCCCATGTAAAAATGCCAGGTGGAAATGGCAGCGGCCTGCACTTTCAGCAGCAGTGGGCAGAGCCTGAGAAATCCCAGAGCAAAGCAAAAAGGAGGTAGAAGCAATCCAGAATGATTCCCAAAGTCACCCTCGGTCCTCCACAAGGACACACAGTGCCCTCTGATACACACACACACACACTAAATAAATAAATAATTTTTTTTTAAAAAGGATGCTAAGCCTAATCTCTCCCCATTCCAAAGCTCAGGGAAATTTGTGGAAGAGGGGGCAGTACGATTGTAAGAGCCTAAAGATAGGGAGGAGCAACGATATGCAAGATACTCCACACACGTTAGGGCCAAAGTAATCATAATAGGACTTTGCATGACCTGTGCAATGACCAACATGTCATTGACCCCCCAAAGTCTAGCATGGATCACAGGCTCTAAGATCCTTAGAGGCAAGGGATTAATAGCCACAATAGTGTTCCTATACTAACGGGGAACACAAAAAAGAGCTCTAGGCAGTGCTACTGAGTCTTTACACCTCATTAGAGAGGAGGACCCAGAGGGAAGTTTGACATGCACACTAAAGGATGCTCCAGGAATGGGGGGGGGGGCACTGGGAGAAAGGGAGAGGGGGAAAGGAAGGGGAAAAGAGGGGAGGGAGCAGTGGGATCCAGGGAGGGGCGGAGGGAGGGAAGGGAATGGGGTACCTATCAAGTTTGTATGAGTGGAAAAAATAAATTTAAAAAAGATGTTAAAAAAAAGAAAGCATCAGAGCCTGGCATGGCGATACAAACTTGTAATCTTAGCACTTGGGAAGTGGAGACAAGAGAATCATAAATTCAAGATCATCCTTAGCTGCATAGCAAGTTTGAGGCCAGCCTGGCCTACGTGAGATCTTTGTCAAACATGAAAGGAGAAAGGAAGGGAGGGAGGGAGGGAGGGAGGGAGGGCAGAAGGAAGGAAATATTATTAATATTGAAAATATCTGTATGCATCTTCTCAGAAAACCAGCTTGGGTGATGGTTAATCTCATTTGACAAATCCACAATCACTTGGAAAAAGAGCCTCTGATCATGCCTTATAGGAGAATTATTTGAATTATATTAATTTATGTGGGCAAGTCCATCTTAACTGTGGTTGGGGCCATTCCTTAGTCAGGGGATCCTGGACTATATAAGTAAGAAAAGGCACTGAGCAGCAACATTCAAGCATACGTTCTTTGCTCTTTACTGTGGATGTCATGTGACCAGCTCCCTCAAGCTCTTGCTACTGTGACTTCCCTGCCATGATGGACTGCCACCTGGAACTGAGCCAAATAAACCCTTTTCCTTTCCAGTTGTTTTAGTCAGGGCATTTTGATTATAGCATCAGAAAAAAAGAAAACAAGAAAGTTCATGAAGTGAATTGTCTCTTTTTGTGTTATACTGGCAATAGAAGCACAATTTCTTAATCATGCCAATGGAGACAACTATTTTTTGAGCCAGGGTTTCATGTCCAATTTTATATGGCATTGTGGATTTGATCCCCATAGCTTTGTGCATGTTAGGCAAACACTCTACCACCTTAGCTATATTCCCAGCTCCTAATTGTTTGTCTGTCTGTCTGTCTGTTTCTCTCTCTAGGCTGCTTCCATGGGCTTCATCAGAGAATGCATTCCATAATTCTGAGTTCCTAGTGCTGAGGAGGGTCTGGATTTGGGAATTATATTCCTCCTTCCCCTTCTCGGTACATGGCACCTGATCCCACATACTGATTGAGAGTGGGTATTTGTGAAGAAATAGCATCATCATGACTATAATAAGGCATGTGTGGGAGTTGGTAAATGAGTTGAATTTATTGAAAAAGGTGTGCACAAAAGAGCCGAGAGATGTCAGATTGAAAGAGTGGAGACAGAGAAAATGATCTTGAAAAACAAAGATGTAACGAGTGAGGATATGTTAGAGTAAAGCAGTAGTCATTAGGGGAACCCAGAAAAGGGGCCTTCATGGCTCTGTGTGTGTGTGTGTGTGTGTGTGTGTACCTACAAGTGAGTGAGTATGAGGGGGCACACTCAAAGGATGGGCATAGGACTCCTTGTCCTGCAGAGAGATGGCTGCCTGGGAGGAGTCAGGCCAGGGGGAACTATCCTGGATGTGTCCCTAATGGCAGGCATATTGTGGTCTCCTCAGAACACTCATAACTGCAATCTGACCGGAATACATATTAGCATGCTTACAGAAGAGGCACAGTTTCTCTGGGCTCACACCTCCTGCTGTTTTCATGGGCTTCCTGCCATAGAGAGGTTACAGCCCCCTTGTCATTAGCCCAGGAAATGCATCTTTTTGTCTGATTCAATTGGTGCTTATTTACTTGTGGAATAGGAACTCATTATTAATGTCATTTAAGCATTTCAGACAGAGAAGTTTCATTAAACAAGATAATTATTTTAGTAGGTGACTGTGATGGTTTGAACAAAAACCATTTTAGTGTATTGTGTACTCTTCGATAAAGCAACTTGATATGCAAAATCATTTACATGAGTCATTATGCCCCACCCCCAAGCATTACTTTGCCTTCAGGCGTGTAGCCTTCCACACTATTTTATGTGCTTAAAAAGACATGCTTATGTACATGGACTCGCTTTCATTCCTGAAATTGTATTACCCTCTCACATATTAGCTGACTGTATTCCTTGGTTTATTAAAGATTTGCAGAGTGTGAACCCTTTGCTTTGTGCTAGGTGATTAGGACTAAGTAAAACAGTGGTGGTGCTTTGAGTTATAGAATGTAGTGTGTCTATGAAAGTAGGAGAAGGGTTGTAATGAAAAAAGAAGGGGGATGGGATTAGGGATGTGGGAAAATGTCACAAATATACTGTGTTCACATATGAAACTCTAAAAGAATAAAAAATTTAAGAATGTGTGTGTCTATACATGTGCTATGTGGTCTTTTGGCACACTATATACTCACTTCAGCATGCATCCAGCTTTTTGCTGTATTTAACAGTTACTTAATCTACCATGATGTATTCAACCTTTCCCCTCCTGATGGAAATTCAGATTGCTTTTCCTGTAGATCTCTGTGCATATGGGCATGTGCTATTAGAAACAATGCTGCCCCAAACATTCTGATACATATGTCTCTGGCTGCCTGAAACAAATGTTTTCTGTTTTTTAAGAGGACGAAGTTTAAGGTACACATAATTTCTTATTCATGTAAATCCGTGATCTACTTTTTAGTGTGGCTGATGACAAGTGGGCAGCATGTTTGTAAGGGGAAATTAGTTAGGAACAGACTAGAGTTTGAGATTACATAGTTCTAGACTGCAATGCTGATGGAGAATGAGGGACTTTTGACACACTGGCAATATCACAGGGTTGGCCATAGTTCCCGTCCTGCATTATCAACAGTTCAGGATGTCATTGATTTCTTTGTTTTTGCTTGTGCATTTACTTGTTCTCATTTTGAGATAGGGTCTCGCTTAGTGGCTCCTGTTGGCTTGGCATTCATAGTGTAGGCCATGTTGATCTTTAACTTGTAGTGGTCTTCCTGCCCATGCTTCCTAAGTGCTAGAATTACAGAATTAAAGGCATATATATGTATATGTATATGCATATATATGTATATAATATCCTGCTGATGCTGTTTTCAAATATACATTGGTGGGTTCCCTGTTTAACAGGTTGAGGTTTTACCTTTCCTTTGCTCTACCATTTATGACTTTCTCTATTGCCTATCTGTCTGGCAGTTTGAATTCATAAAATCTTTATCCATAGACAATGTGAAGAATAAGAATTTATGAGTTCAGTAATCCATTCATTTATCAAGAGTGGATGGAGCATCTACTCAGATAGACACTCAGCTAGATGCTGGTGGGTCAAGAATAAGTAAGAGAGGATCATTGACCCCCAGAGGGGCAACAGATTCATTAATGATTGTGCTGTGTATGTCTATATTCATGACTGGACTTTTTTTTCTTGGATATATGACTCCTTCCACTGTTTCTCAGGCTTTCTGTCTGCTATTGATTTTTGTTGGGTCATTTACCTGCTTTCATTCTTTCTCCCAAGCCATCCTCCATGCCTCTGGATTCAGCCATTTCTCCCATACTGCTATACTCATCACACCTTATTCCATGTGTTCCTGCCCAGAGATTTCCCCCTGAATTCTCATTGCACATGAAATGAAGTTCTTATCCTCAGCTTGGCATCCAACGTGTCCCCTGAGGTACAATCCTAATCTTCCTTCTTGGTAGTATCTCGGGTTAATGTCTAACTCTTACACCTTAGACATATTATCAAGTCTGTCTTAGCTCATTTGTAAAGACAGGGCCAACACCTGAGACCTCTTAGGGGTAAGGACTTGAGGGAAGGCATTTAAGCCTTGAGGGTGAACACGGCTGCTAGGCGTTCATTGCCTTCACCGCTAGCGAGATGAAGTTGATTTTCTGTATGTCATGTTTATCTTGATTAGCGCCCATGGCTCAGCGGCCCTGGTAAATGAATCCCTGAGGTTTTGCATTTTTCCTCCTGTATTCTGATGGGACTCTGGAGAAAGTGAGGACTGGCATAACTATTGCTATTTTCCAGATAACTGCTGCCTTTGAAGTAGTAGCAAATGGATTTCCTGTTTTCTGCCATGCAAAGCTGTTGATTATATACATACCTTGAGGGAATCAAGCAGGCTCATCTTGGGACCACACAGTGCTGGTTACTTTACATACTTCATGGTTCCATTTCAAAAGTCCAGTTGCAGCCAAGGAGAGTTTGTAGAAAGACTTAAGCAGTCCCTTTTATTCGGAGTGTGATTGGTTCCTGAAATAGTCTTCTCTTCCTTGGTGCGACATTACATTAAAAGTCTCATGAGTGGCAAGATTTCTAGCAGAGGAGATGACACAGGGTCTGTATCTCTTTCCTGTTATCCAGAATCTGCTTGATGTCCTCAGACAAACATGCTAGTCTCCATGTTGACTTAGTTTGGATTATTTTTCTTTTCTATCATGAGATAGGAAATCTGGCTTCTCGCATAAATCAAAGTTTCCAACTCAAAGAGAAATTCTTCAAGAAGCCATCATGCCTCTCAATAATAATGGGAAGGTGTTGATTCTACAGTAGTAGCTATTAATAACACTGTTAGTAATATAATTTCACCATTCCCCCACTGTTATAATTAGATACAAATGTCAACTTGACAGTTGAGGGTTTGAGCTCTGGGACACATTTGTAAAAAATTAGTAGTTGAGTTAAGCCTAGAGTGAACCTGCAGGAGATTGTCTCGTGGATGGGAAGGCCCCGGAAAGTGAATAAAATGGAGGGAGCTGTTTGATAAAGAGGACATTCTCCTATATACTTGGCCAGACATGCTGGTCTGGCAAGTAAGAATTGTCCCTCCCTAGGCTGCTTAGTAGATATGGTGCAGCCAGTTCCCTTGGCTCCCTGGGGGTAGTGTGGGTTCTCCTGCCAAGTAGGACTAAGAATTGTAACTGTACAATTGTTCCCTTAAGCAGTTTTGTTATGATTTTTATCAGCAACATGCAGGCGAGCTGCAACACCCACCTTCTTGCTTTCAGAGAATGCATTTCTAGAACTTGGAAATACTTAGCACAACTGTTCCAAAGACCTGTAAGGTGACATTGCATCCCTGGCATTCACCTGGGTTAGATACATTTTTTTCTTTTCCATTTCAAGTGTATATGTGGGGTGGTGTGTGTTTGTTCATATATTTGTGGGTACACTTGTGTATGTGGGTATATGTGATGCAGAAGACCTGAGATTGATGCTGGGAATCATCCTCAATCACTCTTCTACATTATTCTTTTTGAGACAGAGTCTTTAATGAAACCCAGAGCTCAGCCATTAGGGCTAATGTAGGTATCCAACTTGTTCCAGGGATTCTTAGTTTCTGCCTTCTGAGGTTGGAATTACAGATGGGGACACTATACTCACCTGACACTTATGTGGGATCAGATAATCCAAATCTAGTCCTCTTTGTGCAACAAGTTCTTTAACCACTGAGCTATCTCCTCCATCCCACTGTCAGGTACTTAATGAAGGCTGAGCCTAAAATAACATGGTAATGGAAAAGTCACATTTGCTCTTGGCTTGATGTTCCCCTTTGAATATCTGTCTAGATGTCTAGTTATTCTCATTATCAGTTTCAGGTCTGCACATCACACATACACAAGTGTATCCATAAATATATTTTTTGTCCATAACATTTATGGTTCTTTAAAGGGACTACTTAGGACAGGGGAAGATACCACCCAGACCTTTGTCATTTGTCCAGTTTTACAGCTATATATTTGCAAATTTGAACTTACATGTAAGTTTTATGGCTATGGTGAATACTGGGACTTGAGATGTCATCATTGGTCAATATTTTGGTGGCTTTGGTGGTCGTGTCAGTTTTCTGACACTTGTTACTCTGCTTGTTTTAGCTTCAGATTTGTGCTTTCAGAGTTCCCGTTAACATAACATATAGAAAATAGAAACTTAAGAATTCTTAGAACTTTCTCTCAAGAGGACCAGGGGAAGGAGACAGGGAGGAGTACCGAGATTGCTCTGTTACCCAGATTTTCTTTGCTGGAATAAGGAATCCATATCTTTGCCCTCTGTGATGTTAGGAGTCATGTAGCAGTGGTGGTAGTTTTGAAACAAGGTCTCACGCTAGCCCAGGGTAACCTCAAACTCAGGATCTTTCTGCCTCGACCCTCTGAATGTAGTAGTGATTACAGATCTGAAGTATCATACCAGTCTTTAATGGCATTGTGCTTTCCACTGGAATGCCAATCCGATACCCGCGCTCCTTGGAAAAACAATGTGAAATGGATCCCCTGGCCCATAGGGAGCCAGCCACAACAGCTCGCCAGCAGACCACATTGTTCACCTAGAGCAGGTCTGAGAGCTGTGTCTTTGTGGCTGTTACCATTCAGCATCTTGTGACTGTGCACAAAGAGATGGAGATCATTAGTGTACTAGCCAGAGATGTGATTAGACAAGATATTGATTCTGAACTTCTGCCCTCTGCTCTGTGTTCAACCCTGTTCTTCTTTAGTTAGGTGTAGACTGGGAAAAATGAAGCAGAGAACTAGGCAGCTGGCTTTTGAAAAATATTGATCAGGGAGCACATGGATGCAGTTCACACACTTTCCCCTTTGTGTAATGTCGTGCTGCGTGGGCGCCTAATGTGCCCAGGCATTTGCTTTTTTCAGGGAAAAGATTAGAACAGGAACTGAATCCCCAGAGGCAGTACCCAGAAATAATTTTCAGCATTTTGAAATGCATTTCTTTGAAGTCATTGATCCCTTAGGTTTTCTAGGCCATGTGGTGGCATGAAGTAGTGTTGTGAGGTGGTCAGCTATGAACAGCCAGTTTCTGAGCAATGTTCATCTCACTTCCTAGCTCCCACCCACATCTCCCAGGCTTCTGCAGCCTCTGCTGCATGTCCATCTGTCTGTCTGCCTGCCTGCCTGCGCCTCCCTCTCTCTCTCGCTCACTCTCTCTCTCTCTCTCTCTCTCTCTCACACACACACACACACACACACACACACACACACACACACACTCACATACACACACACAAACATACACATATACAATCCCCCCATGTGTATGTACTTTCTGCCACAGTGCACATATGTGGTGTGGATGTGCTGTAGACAGTTGCTTCTGTGCTTTTGTATTTACACTGACTCCGTGTCAGAGGCTCCCAGGAGAGCCCTGCTGGGTGAATGACTTGGCATAACCTTGAGTATCCACTGTCTGATGAAGTGAGACGTAACCCTGGCTTTGCCTTGATTTGCCTGAGTTGGTTCTATGGAAGCACCCAGGGATCTTCTTAGTGGATCTCCTGGGACAAAAATGGATTTGTTGAACCCCGTGGGACTTTTGGAAATGGTACTAAGAATAGGCTGACATCGCATCGGCTTTTGCTTATGGGGCCTGATTTCCGGCATGTTGAAAGGATGGTGATTAGGAAGAAAAAGGTCCGGATACTTTCTCTTTGCTTTGCATATTTGGGGGAAATGCCTTCTGCCTTGCTAGCATTAGAAGCAGACTATTCCTGTTTTTCTAGCACATCATATCAGCTTTCATTACCAATCAACAGCAGCAAATAGAAAGCCCCATCCATGGAAACCTGTTTTAAGGCAACACTGCTCCAGCGCTTCAGGGTGGGGTTTTTTGCCTTCTGCACAAATAATCAGTTTCTCATATCCATGCCTTTCTGACTTAGCAGCTTTTTTAAAAATCAAGAAGCATCGCTCTGCTTTCTAATGCCTCTTTCTAAGAGACCAGGGCTGCCGTGCCTCTAGCCATGTCCCCGAGAGCATATTTGAGACAAGTCAGCTTAATTTGCCTGCATGCCTAGGATGCCTCTCTTTAAGAGTCTTGGTGTGTGAGAAGAAATGTCTCTAAATATTTCACTTTTCTCATCCAGGCGAGCGACGGAGACGCCGATGCCAGGTAGCCTTCAGCTATTTGCCCCAGAATGATGATGAGCTTGAACTGAAAGTTGGGGACATCATAGAGGTGGTAGGAGAGGTAAGCAAAATGGTCTAGCAACACCATTCCCTTATGTGACCTTCAGACACCACTCCTGCTCTCTCCCCTCCCCCCATACACTCTTTGTGAGAGGAGCCCTTGCTGCCAATGGCTGGACCACCCACTGGCTTCGACACTGGATGTTGGAACTGGAAGAGACCCTAGACATCATCTGGTTGAGTCACCTAAGTTAATGGTTCCTGCAGAGGAAAGCATCCAGGCCAGGTAGGGTCAGATGTGGGACTATTTAAAGCCATTGTAACACAGCACAGGTTAATATGTACCTCAGAAATCACAGCTGGGTGCTACCTCCCACCTTCATTTCTGCTCTAGTTAATGATAGACTCTGGGTCCTCAGAGGAATGAGAGCCATTTTTAAAATATAGATTTAGTATTGTGGATTTAGAGAGTAGGTTAAAAAAATGACATTTATTAGAAGATAAGTATGTGACATGTATGATGTGGTTCTATTTTTGTGTTATGATATGGACCTCAAGCTTTCATTCACTAGTTACATATGTAGCCCTGTGATGAGGTTCTTTATGCATTAGCTCCTTATTATTCTGATCATTTATTGTGTAGATGAGTTGAAGACCCCCCCAAGAGACTCCAGCAGGGACAGGACTGGGAACCAGAGCCAGTCGTTTTGCTCTCCCTTGTCCTGCTTGATTCTCAGTAAGGTGTATGAAAAAAAAGGTGGTAGCTTTCTTTGTTTCATTCATGACATAAGGTTAGTATGAGATAACACTTCAGAAACATGAACTTTATTAGAACAAAGAGACTTGCAGCCATAGGGACCATCATTGGTTCTTGATGTGGAAAAGCATTAAGTTAATAAAGATGTGTGAGAGAGAAAGAATATAGAAATGATAGTTACCATGGATGTAGCAAGGATCTGGTAGTAAATCTGAAGTCTTCAGAGAAACCTAAAGTCTCATATCTGCAGTGTCCCAGAATAAAGGCAGCTTCTGAGTTCTTCCCTAGTTTTCCCAGAGTGTGGAGAGAAGATTTACATTACATAACTTAATTTGGCCTGGTATTCATGCCAGAAGTCAGGAGTCAGGAAGTTACTGATAAAGACTGACTCTCATTTCAAGTTGTCTGGGCAGCGGGGAAGGATTCTGAGCTTGTTTACAACTGCAAATGGGAGGAAAGAAACTGCTAGGAGAGGGACATGCGGCCTGATTTCTGGGAGAGACAATTGGACTTAACCATCCAGTCTATCCAAAGTTAGCCCCACTGGTTAAATGTCCTGCAAACATGTGGGTAGTCTGTTCAGGCTCCATTCCCTCAGAACTTGGGGTATCCTGGGTCTTAAACCTAGAACTTCATCATTCATTCTGACTCAATACATACATCCATATAATGGAAAATAATTGTCCATTTGCTTTTGTCTCTTGATTATCAGTTGATATTACAGAAGACCACTGTTTATAGTAAAGAAAGGTACAAGTTGAGGAGGGCTATACACGGACTGTCATATGGGTAGAAGTGACAAAGAGCTGGTGGTAGAAGTCAGATTTCCTGATTTTCATCAAACCTATCCTGAACCTATGTCTGGGCTTTCCTTAAGTCACTGGTAAGAAATATGTAAGGTGGGAAGACTAGCTTCCTTAGAATTGTGAAAGAACAAAACATTTGTAGTGAGCGAAAGAAGAAATATTTAAGATGTCTAAGATACCACACTTCATCGTCTTTGGAGTTATCTTTCTATAGGACAGACCATTTGCATCTCTGTTAATCACATTTTTTATTGCTGTCTGTCAAGAATCACTTTAATTGCTTTAAGTGTCTAAGACTAACTAGCCTCAATGAGTAAATAAGAGCTGGAGAGATAGCTCAGTGGCTAGAAGTGCTTGCTGTGCACGTGTAAGGTCCACAGTTCAAATCTATAACACCCATGTAAATATAGGGTAGGAGTAGTGGCCTATTTGTAATACCAGGGTCTGGGATACAGAGATGGGAATACCCAAAGCAAAGCAAGTTAGCTGGTTGGACTAGCCAAATTGATGAAGAGTAATTGAGGACAACATCTGACATTAATCTCTGGCCTCCACATGTGTGTTCAAACATGTGTACACATACCCACTCCCACACATGTAGCGATATATACATATATATCATATACACATACACAAAAAAGGTATGCGTACCTAGGGAAGCAGTTAATTGGGTTCCCAGTGTGGTATTGGGAAAACATGATATAATTTACTTTGTCTATATTTTGAGTAAGTTATACTAACAAATTGTCCTAACATCGTCCAGTCTTTTAAAAAAAACTGGGGTCAATCAGGGCAGGAAATACTTATTGTGTTTAAATTAAATAAATATAATACTGAATAATTAACACAGTAAAACAGTTGTTGCAGTTCGCCTGCATGGTTGCTGATAAATGACATTCTCTTATGATTGCTGGTTACAGTTCTTAGTCCAGCTTGATGGGAGAGCACGCACCAACGCCAAGGCCAAGGGAACTGGCCATACCATCTCTACGTAACAGCTGAGAGAGGGATGATCCTTACTTGCCAGACCAGCATGTCTGGCCAACTATACAGAAGGATGCCGATTCTCTCAACCAGCTCTCTGTGATTTATTCCAGGTCCTAATCCCACCCACCATAGGCTGGACTTTCCCCATCAGTTAGACAATCTCTTGCAGGTTTGCTCTGGGCTTAACTCAACCATTAATTCTCTACAAATGTGCCCAGAGCTCAAACCCTCAACAGTCAAGTTGACACCTGTGCTTAACTATGACAAACAATGAGGGACAAATTTAAGATGGTAACCATGAAACAAATTCTGGACAAAAAATAAATAGATGCGTCTCATAAAAATGTTAAAATTTTGGTGTGAATAAAGATAGGTCAAAGAGAGAATTTGGCAAAGAGGAAAAAAATGTAGCAACATGTAACAAAATGTTTTTTTATATATGTAACATGAAAGATGTGTTAGGAAGCTATTAAAAAATGTCAGATGATGGATCCATTTACCTTAAACACAAATCCCACAAGAGAGAAAAGTATGTTTGTTTACACTGTTGTTTTGAGACAGGATTTAGTCCTGCCACCACAGCCACTTGAGTGTTGGGACTACAGGTGTATATCACCATGCCTGGCTCTGGGGGAGAGTCTTAACCTTGTGAAAACATTCTACTCTTTCTATTAAAGGAATATGAATTAAGATAATAACTGGTTTCAGCTCATTGACATCTAGGGAAATAATTTATGGCAAGGCAGTTGGCAATGCTTAAGTATAACTGGTTGAGTTTGTGTGTCTGTATGATGCTTATATGAACCTATGCAGCAAGCTATATCAATAGCTATAAAAATACGAATAGAACTCTGTGTCTCTGTGATCTCATTCCTAAGAACTCATCTGCAGAAAATGGTTAGCAAGAGAAAAAAAAATGCATGGGAAATGTGTTAATTGCACCAGGGTGCATGATAATGAAATAATCAAGGAAGGGGATTAAGTTGTATAATCCAACTAGAAGATGCAAAACAATTAAGATAGCATACACAGAACCCTTTAAATATGTATTTATCACGATGTTTTGCATTATAATTATTGGTTATTTTCTACCAAAGTGAGAGCTTTTGAATAAATGGACTTAGTTTTTATCTGCCTTTATATTCATGGTACCTGGAATAGTGCCTGAGTCTTAATACACACCATAACCAATGTTTGCTGGATAAATAGTGAATAAACAGAAACATGAAAACAGGGAGTTTTTTGGCAAAATAAATGAATCCAATTGCATATACTAGGATATAATCATGTGAAATAGATTTCTATACACATGCTTAAAGATTGAAGGGAACAGGAATTGAAAATGGTCTAATCGTGGTAGATAATTTTTCCTTTACTTTCATAAGAATGCTGTAAGAATGCAAATCAAATTGAGGAAAATGATGCGTTTATTTCCGAGAAAGAGTGCCCATTTTTGTCTGCCTTTTTGGCTGAGGGGAGAGTGAGCATGGTTTGCTGATGGACAAGAGCAACTGCCATGCTGGATGACTGGACTCTGCTAGAATTCATGAGCCATTCTGGCCACCTGCAATCCATTCTGCTCACTGCCAGATGAATTGTAGACTGCACTGTGAGTTCTCTTCAATAGGAAAAAGGAAAAATTGCTGTGAAGTCTACCATGTTTGCACAAAACAATAAAGGCTGGCCTTTTTCATCTCTATTTTCAAGATACATCAAGATTTCCCTGTTGTTCCAGTTGACTTGAGATACCACAGATAATGTTTTTTGCCATTATCACTGCATAAAAATCTATCCTCTGATAATGAATGTTATGTAAGTGTTAATGGGTAGCGCTTCTCTAATTCCCCTGGAGACTGAAAAAAAATAATAGCCCCAAGTAAACAAAATCCTGTAAATCAGGGTATGAAAATAACAAAAGCTTTATGTTATTGAAATGACTAGTCTTTTGATAAAGGTACAGTATATTATATATGTGCATATTAGATTATATTCTTACTGATTAATGAATTAATTTTCTGTAATACTAGAATTGCATACACAAAAATGCATGCATTTTTTGGTCTTTGACAGCCAACTCAGAATTTTGAATATATGGGCTAGAGTTTTTTAAAAACAGTTCAGTTAAGCCAAGAATCCTAAAATAGTGCAAGTATATCTAAATATCTCCTTTTAACTTAAAATATCATAGACTATGTTTATGAGCACTTATCAACATGCGTTATAGCATAGGTTTAGGCCTTTACATCCATTGAATAACTCTGATTCCTAATGGTGTGTGTGTGTGTGCGCGCGCGTATGTGTGCACATAAGAGGGCACTTGAGTGTATGTGCCTATGGAAGCCCAAGGGTGACATCAAGAATAATACTGGATTGCTTTTCTTCCTTATTCCTTTCCTCTGGAGTTTCCTGAGACTCTCCTTTCCAGATCTGGAAATACAGGCCGCTGCCATCTCCGCCCATCAATTTTTAAAGTGGGACCTGGGGATCCCAACTCAAGTTCTTTTGCAAAGCTTCAACCACTCAGCCATTTTCTCAGCTGCCTTAATGGTTTCTTTAAAGTGGGACAGTGACAAATTGAGTGAAGCAATTAGGGTACACTGCCCTTCCACAGATCTATAGCTCCTCACTCCCCCATCTTCTTCAGTTATCTTATCCATACCTAATTTGGCAGCAGTCTTCCTTTGAACCTTCAAATTGTTATCTTTAGTGTTTATTTTTAATTTATTTTCTGTGCATATGTGTGTGTGTATGTGCATATGCTTACACGTACACCATCCATGCATGTATTCATATTGTCATTTGTGTGGGCCATTCACATGCATGCGGAGGCCCGAAGATGATGTCAGGATTCATCCTCAATGACTCTTCCACTTTCTTTTAAGACAAGGTTGCCAATCCAACCTAGAATTCACTGATATGGCTAGTCTGGCTAGCCAACTAGTTCTGGGGATTTCTGGGTTCTGCCTTGCATGGTTGGACTTTCCAGCAGCTTGCCACACCCGTGCAACATTTTCCATAGGTTCTTGTTCTGGGGATTCCCAGGCTCTGCCTTTCATGGCTGGAATTTCAGGCAGGCTGCCACACCTACTTGGCATATTCCATGGGCTCTTGGGATTTAAACTCTGATCCTTTTGCTCATGTGGCAAGCGCTTTAACCACTGAGCGACTGAGCCATCCCTTCCCCCTAACTCATTCTTTATTCTTTCTTATGTTCACATCTGTGGGTTTTTATACTGTTTAACCAAATCTTTGTTCTTAGTGACTCTGGGCGTATTAAACAAGTTGGGGAAGAGACAGCCCTGGGTCAGATGAACAGCTCTCTCATGTAGCAGCAATCACCACTTGCCTGCAGCCATCCCCCCTCAGTGAAGGAGGCAGTGAGGCATAGGCAATGCTCGAGGAAACTCTGACCCTGCTTCTCCTTTCTGGCTGGAGTGTGAGGGTTCCGCTGTGGGCAAAGAGTCATCATGGCAAACTTGAAAGAACTTGACCATCAGTGTGAATGGGCAGTGAGAGGGTATGAATTAATGGTTCATTTTCAGGTCATTTCTCTATGATTCCTAATCACACTTTCTAGAAACCAAGAGCTGCAGACTCTGCATTAAAGCCTGATTTGTCTTTGATATATGATATCTGAGCATGATAATATGCATGTTCACAAACTATCAGGATCCTTCTTACATGCCTAGAAGGAGATTTAGTTGTGTAACGGCTACTCTTAACCATTGCTGTGAGAGAGCACCCAAAGCCAATCAACTTAAGGGAGAAAGGGAGATTTATTCAGCTTACGGTTCCAGAGGGGAGATACGGTCTTTCAGGAAGCTGGAGACAGGCTAACTCACTCCCATCTGTGAGGCTGAGAGCTGCAAGATTGCTTGCTATAAAAGCAGACTTCTCCTGGAGGTAGGGCGGGACTCATCCACCTCAAGGAACACCCCTTGTGACCATCTTCCTCCAGTAAGCACTTCTCAAAGGTGCCATGACCTTCCAAACCATGTGTATTAGTCAGGTTCTCTAGAGATGCAGAATCGACACACTATATATATATATATATATATATATATATATATATATATATATATATATATATATATATATATATATATATATATATATATATATATATATATATATATATAAATACAGGGAATTATTAAGTTGGCTTATAGTATGGCCAAGGTAGTCCAGCGATGGCTTCTAGTAGCTCCTCAGTTTGGTAGTCAAGTGGGTGATGGCTGAAGGCTGGAGAATTCCTAGAGTCTTCAGTCTAGCCGACGACTAGGAGGGTTGGAAGGCTAGAGGGTCCAAGAAACCAGGTGGCCGGAAGGAAGAGTGATTCCTAGCCTAGCTGCAAGAAGGCATCTGTTCTCTTTGGTGGCTCCTCTTTATATGATGCAGTACTGGGAAGATCCTATGAGAGCTTTGGAGATTCTGATAGGATCTAAGGCGGGCACAGTCCTATCAAGTGGTCTCAGTTGATCCTTTCCAGAGGTAGTCTCAGCCCATCTTAGTTAATACCGGGTGTGTCAAGTTGACACCCAGGCTTAACTATCACAAGTTCATCCCTTGTCAACTTGACACCAAATCACATTTCCTTAGGCCATTATAAAATCTCCAAATAAAAACAGTAAGATTCATAATTCCGCCTAACATAATATAGCTATCCATGTACAACTGCACACGCATTATTTTTACAAGATTAATGACAATTCCCCTTGAGAAATGCTTAGTCTTTAGTGTTCCATAACACAATATCATAATGTAGATTACAACATTTCATCACATAACTACAGATTAACATTACATTATAGAATATAAGTATATTCTTAGAGTATGTGCACATGCACAAGTCTATTCTTGACAGTCTAGACTAGGAGCACTCATGGCAATTATAATCCTTGTTTCTGTAACTGGTTACGTGGCCTTAGGTGGTATTTATAACTACCTTCTTCTACTACCCATTCTGTATTTCCTCCACCTTCAACAAGCACTTCTGCAGGTCTTGGCTCTTTACCTGGAGGGATTACCCATACCTTCATTCCTGGAGGATCTGGACCATTTACTGTCTTTCCTGTGTTGGGTTGCTGTAAATTCCCATTGACCTTAATCACAGGACATGGTAATACCAAGAGACGCCCTAGTAGATCTCCTGCACTCCAGACATACTCTTCCTTACCACCATTATGTAGAATCAATCCAATTTCTCCTTGGTGGTCTGGGTCAATCACCCCTCCTAACACTGTTTTTCCTTTCTTAACCTGTTGACTCAAGGGCATCAGAGGTCCAAAATAACCAGGAGGAAGCCTTAGTTTCCAGTTCAAAGGAATAGTTGCTGTGTCTCCTGGCAGAAGTATTCCCTGCTCTGGGCCCAAAACTTCTAAGCAAGTAGAATACAGGCTCGCGGGAACAGGAAGCAAAAATTTTCCTAATGGGTCACTAGGGGTGATAGTAAGGGGAGCTATTCCTGTTTCCACCCCTTGATTCCTGGACCCGTGAATCCTGGCTATAGGAGACACAGTACCATATATTGGACACTGGGTTTAAGGCATATACTACCTTCTGGAGAATTCTGCCCCATCCCTCCATCGTTCTATCAAGACAGCTGCTTCAGGATGGTGGGGAACATGGTAAGACCAATGAATCCCATGGTCATGAGCCCACTGCCATACTTCTTTAGCTGTGAAATGAGTTCCCTGGTCAGAAGCAATGCTGTGTGGAATTCCATGATGGTGGATAAGGCATTATTTAAGTCCCTGGATGGTAGTCTTGGCAGAAGCATTACGTGCAGGAAAGGCAAATCCATATCCAGAATAAGTATCTATGCCGGTAAGAACAAAGTGCTGCCCTTTCCATCTTGGAAGTGGTCCAATGTAGTCAACCTGCCACCATGTTGCTGGTTGGTCACCCTGAGGAATGGCTCCATATCAGGGACTCAACGTTAGTCTCTGCTGCTGGCAGATTTGGCACTCTGCAGCAGCTATAGCCAGGTCAGCCTTGGTGAGTGGAAGTCCATGTTGTTGAGCCCATGCACAACCTCCATCTCTGCCACCATGTCCACTTTGTTCATGGGCCCATTGGGCAATGACAGGAATGGCTGGGGAAAGAGGCTGACTCTCCACAGAACGGGTCATCTTATCCACCTGATTATTGAATGTTTCTTCTGCCGATGTCATCTTTTGATGAGCATTTACATGAGACACAAATATCTTTATGTCCTTTGCCCATTGAGAGAGATCTATCCACATGCTTCTTTCCCAGATATCTTTCTTGCCAATTTTCCAATGATGTTCCTTATTTTTACTCATATTGTCAAAAGTTTTATATATCGAATTACCAAGCTTCTCACTCCTCATAAGAGGTGAATCTGGACTGTCCAACACACCTATCTTTACCAATTCTTGGAACAGTTCACTCCAAACATTAACTTTCTTTTTACTGCCAGGGAAGTCTTTAGTAGCTGGTGGTTTAATTGTGTTGGAGAGTGAACTTCAGATGTCACCAAATCTGCTAGCAAAATTCATCTTTACGATTCTGTTTCTCTAGAACCACTCCTGGTACCACAATCTGTATTAGTCAGGTTCTCTAGAGATGCAGAATCGACACAATGAATATATATATATGTATATATATTGCTGCTAGTAGCCAAGGTAGTCCAACGATGGCTGCCAGTAGCCAAGGTAGTCCAACAATGGCTTCCAGTAGCTGCTCAGTTTGGTAGTCAAGTGGGTGATGGCTGAAGGCTGGAGAATTCCTAGAGTCTTCAGTCTAGCTGACGACTAGGAGGGTTGGAAGGCTAGAGGGTCCAAGAAACCAAGTGGCTGGAAGGAAGAGCAATTCCTAGCACAGCTGCAAAAAGGCATCTATCTGTTCTCTTTGGTGGCTCCTCTTTGTATGATGCAGTACTGGGAGGATCCTGTGAGAGCTTTGGAGGATCCAATAGGATCTAGGGCAGGTGCAGTCCTATCAAGTGGTCTCAGTTGATCCTTTCCAAAGGTGGTCTCAGCCCATCTTAGTTAATACTGGGTGTGTCAAGTTGACAGCCAGGCTTAACTATCACACCATGACAGGTTGACTCAGCTAGAGTTGAATCAGCTCTTGAAATGCTTCAGAACTTAGAGTCAGATAACTTCTGTATATATGGATTGGTAATTCATCCACATTTCATTTTTGCTCATGACCAGTCACGTTCACTAAAAAGCTGATTGGTTAATGGGTGCTCCAAATGTGCCTCCATTCTTCCACACTAAGGCTCTTTAGAAGAGGTCCTGTTGGGGCTGGAGAGGTGGCTCAGGGGTTAAGCCTCTGCCTTGCGGGCGGAAGGTCCTGAGTTCGGATCCCAGATCCCACGTATAGATGCCAGGTGGAAGCGGGGGCGGCCTGCGCTTCTGGTCCTGGTAGGGCGGAGCCTGTGAATCCCGGGGCAGAAGGAGGTGGAAGCGTCCATGGTGGTTCGCGAATTCATCCGTGGTTCTACACACACACACACACACACAGACACACGTGCACGCACAGACACGCACGCGCACAGACACACGCACATGCACACAGTTGAATAAATAATAATAATAAAAAAATTAAAAAAAAAAGATCTTAAAAAAAAAAAAAGAAGAAGAGGTCCTGTTCCTTCAGAAAGGCTAACATGACAGAAAAATCTGTACATTGGGATTTTTGATCATCTAACTAGCTCAATCTGTTCCTTTCTTTTTTCATTCTGTTAACTTGATGGTGGACACCTCTGTTTTCTCAGTATGCAGAGGTAGTGAAGTATTCATAGTATGGGGAGGGAAGCCATGTTTAGAAGAGAAAGGGAGAAAGGGACCTGGATGAAGTGAAGTGGTATATCCATGTAATCCTATAGCTTGAGAGGTAGAGGCATAAGACATTCAAAGTCAACCTATTCTGCACAGTGTGATGGAGGATAAATGACCTGAGATCCTGTCTTAACAACAACTACCAAGAGTAAGAGTAAGAGCTGGGTAAGGCATCTGCTCACAGATCTGGCAACCCAAGGTAGATGCCCAGAAGCCTACATGATGGATGGAGAGATCTGACCTCTGAAAGTTCTCCTCTGGCCTCTGTCTGTGCATCAGGTCATATGTGTTTGTTTTCTTTCTCCCTCTTTCCTTGCCTTCTTTCTATTGTCCCCTCTCTCCCTCCTTCCCTCCCTCCCCCTTCCTTGGTTTCCTTTCTCTTTTCCTCCCTCTCTTCCTCTTCTTCTCTTTCTCCTTCTCCTTCTCCTTCCTCTTCCTCTCCCCTCCTTCCATTTTTCCTCTTTTCTGCCTCTTCACTCCCTCTCTCTTCTCCATTCCTCTCATATAAATTAATAACATTTAAAAAACTACAGTCCTCTCCACACTGGACTTGCAAAGGAAAATCCCATTTAAAGGTTTCTTCCCAGGGGTTTTCTCATGCAAGCCTGTCCCCAGGGACGATTTCCTCATGGGAGAATAGTGGCTAGACAAAACTAGAGCTTTTCATTTGCCAGAAAGATCATCTTACTGCTTTGATTTTCCCTCTGTTGGTATTTTCACATCGAAATGATGGTAAGGCCTTATCAGAGTTGTTTAGGAACTCAGGGAACTGTAGAATAGCTTGATTGTTATGAAGGAAAGACTATTAAGCCTCACCAGAAGCTAAACCCTCCCTTCCTCCCTTCCCTCTCTCCCTTGCTTTTTTGAGATAAGGTTTTTTCTATGTAGCTCAGGACAGCCAGGAACTCAAATGGTCCAGCCTGGTCTTTTAAGTTCCTCCTGCTGGGATTACGAGTGTGAGGCCCCATATCTGGCTTCAGAAACCCTTGGTGTTGTTCTGTCTTGTTGGGTAGAGTTACTTAAGCCTTAAATAGAAATTCCATGTTTTCTTGGATCATTTCCCTTTCAATGATGCTACGAATTTCTCTTTCAAAGGCTATTTCTTATGAAATAGGCTTGTTCCAGACAAATGGAAAGAGAGAACAAAAAATGAAGCCCCCTGTATGTATGAATTATTTGGGTCCAGTCAGAAAGAAGTGAATCACATAAGAAATAGAAGAAAATATTGACCCCAAATTTAGGACCCAGGTGCTATTTAGTTAGTTAAAGCAACTAAATTGAAAAATAATGTAGAGGTTTATGCCTATAGGTAGTGGCTCCCTTCTGATATTTTTTCTCTTAATCCTACTAAGAGAAAAATGTGTTTTCTGGAAATAGTTTTTTAAAATATTATTTATATTACAGAGAGGAGAGAGGAGGAGGAAGGAAGGAAAGTAGGGAGGGAGGAAGAGAGAAAGAGATTACACACGTGCATGTCAGTCATGGTGCATGGGTGGAGATTAGAGGACAACGTCAGAAGTCAGTTCTGGCCTTCCACCATGTGGGCTTCTGGGGATTGAACTTAGATCCTGATCCTGAGGTTTGCGAGTGTCACCTTACCCACTGAGCTGTCTCACCAGCCCCTAGAAACAGTTTTTTTTTTTCTTTACATTATGCTCATTTAGGGATTTTATACATGAATACAATGAATTAATGTCATTTTCACCCTTTAATACCCAATCACGATCTCATACTTTTTCCCACTACAAACTTCCCTCTCCACCAGTCCCATCCCTCATGTCATGTGCGTGTGACCTATTAAGTCCCATGTGGGTTACTGCTTAAAATGGCAGGTGTCTGAGTACTCGCCAGGACAAGTATATTAGTGGGCGTACCATTGGGGAGAGCAGCCCATCTTCTGTCCCCATCTAGTATTAATCTTAGGAGGTGTGGTGCCTCCTGTACTCTTTCCAGTTTTATGGTGAAATGTTTCTAGGCTCAGCCTTGCACAAGTCTCCAGGAGGTAGGCACAGCTGCTGTGAATTTATCGATGCCACCACCTTGTCATGTCTGGAAGATACCATCTGGTTGCACCCCTCGCCACCTTCGGGCTTCTTTCTCACCACCCCTTCTTCTGTGATCTTTCCTGAGTCGTGGGTCAAGGGGGGTTGGTGAATGGATGTCCTGTTCATGGCAAGCAGTCCACCATCACTTATTCTCTGCACTTCGGTCAGTTGTGACTTTCTGTATCATACACCTCCAGCTGACAGGGAAAAATAAAACTTCAGTAACTCATATCTGTTCATAGAAGCTGGTAGCTATGGAAGGATGTGCCATTCTTTCCTTGTCAGCCATCATCTTTCTGCCGACAAATGATGATGATATTTGCATCTCTCCTACTTGTTTCCTCAATTTCTAACAGCGCTAAGACTCCGAAACTACTTAAAGGCTTAAATGCTTAGAAGGACATGGAAATTGCTAGGCACTGGAATTGAAGCTGGTTTATACCCAGACTTTTTCAAGCAGCACTAGTTGAAAGCCACCCTGCTCCTGGCTTTGAGCCACAGGCAAGGTTTATCCTTAGGGTGCAGTCATGGGGCCTCAAGCTGGTTGCAGAGGGGCATGGGTGGGGTGGGGGTGGGGTTCATCTTCAGCCTGGAGCCAAGGATGACAGAAGACTATTTAGGAGCCAGGATGGTGTGGACCTAGGGAGAAGATAGGCATCTAACCCCCCCATACCTTTTATTACTTGGCTCGAGCAATAATTGTAAGCCTTTGGTGAGATCTGTAATCTCTACTTTATTACAAGGGGACACATTTTTTTTCCAGTCTTTAAACACAGAAGCATCAACATCAGGCAGCTTGGTTTCTAAATGGGAGGTGTCCAGTCTCTGAGTGCATTCCTCTTTTGTTCCAGAGCTTCTTCAAGATGAGGTCTCCTTGGTGTGTGTGTGCATGCACACGTGTGACTGTGTGTGCAGGTGTACATATTTGTATGTGTATGGAGGACATAGGTCAATGCACCTTTCTGGTGCATGCAAGCTTACCAGAGGGCACTTGGTATATGTGCCTGTAGAGGCCCAAGGGTGACATCGGGAATCATCATGGATTGTTTTTCCTCCTTATTGATTTTACTCTGAGGTTTTCCAGGCTTTGACTTCCAGGGCTAAAAGTACAGGCCACTGCTATTTCTGCTGGGTGTTTGTGGGATCTGGGATCTGAATTCAGGTCCTTCTGCTTGTAAGGCAGAGGCTTTAACTCCTGAACTATTTCTCCAGCCCCTTCACCTTATTTTTTTAATTAATTAATTTATTTATTCAATTGTGTGTGTGTGTGTGTGTGTGTGTGTGTGTGTAGAACCATGGACAAATTGGGGAACCACCATGGACCGCCTCCACCTCCTCCTTGTTTACTCTGCCCCAGGATTCACAGGCTCTGCCCTACCAGGACTAGAAATGCACCCCCCCCCGCCCTGCTTCCACCTGACGACTATATGACTATACGAGCGGTCTAGGATCTGAACTCAGGACCTTCTGCCTGCAAGGCAGAGACCCCTGAGCCACCTCTCCAGCCCCAACCTTATTTTTTAAGATAGTCTGTCTCCCTCCCCCTCCCCCTCCCCCTCCCCCTCCACTTCTCCATCCCCCTCCCCCTCCCCCTCCACTTCTCCCTCCCCCTCCCCCTCCCCCTCCACTTCTCCCTCCCCCTCCCCCCTCCTTTTCCCCCTTCTTCCTCCCCCTCCCCTTCCCTCTCTCTCCCTAGAACTTGCCAGTTAGGCTAGACTGGGTGGCTGGCAAAGCCCAAGAATCTTCATTTTTCCACCTTCCTAGTGCTGAGTTACAGGCATGTGCCACCATTGCTGGCTTTTACATGGATAATAGGGTATTGAATTCAGGTTCTTGTCTTCCATGGCAAGCACTTTACCAACTGAGACATTTCTCCAACCCCCAGAGTAAGAGCTTTATGTGTTTCGCTACCCCCAATGAATAGGTAGTACAAGGTAAGTGCTCACTAAATGTTGGTGGCATTGGTGGCATTGGATGGCCACACAGGCCTTGTGTTATAAGACCTAATTAAGAGCAGTGACAATCCAGTCAAGGTCTCTTGGTCCCATCTTCTCCAAGAAGGGGGAAAAGGTCCTTTTGCAAGGGATTTCAGATTTGATGTGTTTTGGTCCTGGAATGGGTGAATAAAAGAATGTCGTCGTCCCCGTCCCCCCCCCCCCCCCGCCCCGGACTTCAGCGTCTTTTTCTTTACGTAGGAATTTGAACTAGAATACTTCTGAAGAAAGCTAGTGTAAGCATGAGGATCATTTTTTTTTCTCTTGCCTCCAAGCTCCATCTTGAAAACAAGCAGCTTGCTGTAAGAAGAAATTGTACTACACAGTTCCCATTGGTTCTGGGGCCAGGTCCTCCCCCAGGAAGGGCTCTGGTCCCTAAGAAACCTGCTTTGTGCCTGTGGCACCTGTAATCAGAAGTGCATCCCCCAGGTGATAAGTAGCGGCTTTTGTATCTGCCCCTCCTCTTGCTGTGTGGCTAATGATAGCCCTCTATTCCTTTCCCACAGGTTCCTCCAACTGTGCAGTGATAATCATACCGGCATCTAGGGGTGTGGCAGGGTGACGGTACCTCTGTTTTCCCAGCAGGCAGCTGGTGATCCCACATATCATGAGCACTTCCCTCCGGGGTCTCAGGCTACAGCCACTTATTATTTGGAACAGGAACATTTCAGACAAAAGCAAAATGAATGGCAGGGACTTGGGTCATCTGCCCTGTGCATCCAGGTATTAGGCTGTAGATTGCTAATTTGTGGTTCTGCCTTTGATTTTCTCTTTGCCCTGTGACTCCTGGGAGGAAGGTTATTTTTATGGTTCTTCATTCAGAACTGGCACAAAGGACCCCATGCTACCAATTCTACACAGATAGACAGGTTCATAGTGAATCTTGCTAGCTATCTTAATCCTGTAAAAAGCCCTGTGGAAGACTAAAAACACATCACTTGAGTCGGTATAGAAACCTGGCAGTGATATTCAGGGACATGCTATAAAATGTCATTGGGTGGTGGTTGGTTAGCCATTGGGACACTCATGTGTCCATACTGCTGTGTGCATTATTCCCTTAAGATTTTGTGGCCATGCAAATGTTGTGATCACTCTGCAGAGCCGTATCACTTGAATTCCTAACAAATGCTTTAAACAAACTGTTTTTGCTGTCTCCATTCACGGGCTGTATATATTCTTCTCCCTTTTCTGGAATATCCCCTAAACCCCTCCTTATCTATAACTGCTGCTTCTCATTTTTCTTCCTTCCTTTCTCTCTCTCTCTCTTGCTCTCTCTCTCTCTTTCTTTCTTTTTCTTTTCTTTCTTGCATGTGTTTAGGTGCTAGTGAGAGAGAGAGAGAGAGAGAGAGAGAGAGAAGGGGGGCATTATTTGTCCTTGTGGAGGCCCAATGGTGATTATGGGAATCATGGAATTGATCTATCTCTTTATTGCTTTGCTCTGGGATTTCCCAGGCTTTGTCTTCAAGAGCCGGAAATATAAGCCATGGCCATTTCTACCTGGTGTTTTCAAATGGTATCTGGGATTTGAACTCAGGTCCTTCTGTTTTTGAGGCAAGTCTTGACCCCTGAGCTATCTCTCTAGCCCTGTTTCCTCATTAAGGCCTCCCTTAATTTTGATCTATTCTTTCCAAAAGGCTTCTTGTCACATTCCAGATCTCAGTGAGCTCATCTGTATGTAACAAATCTAATTTGTGCTAAGTCGTGGTGTTTTTCTCATCTGTTTACCTTGTATTGCTAGTCTTAATCTTTACTCACATTTTTCTATTTTAGTAGATTGTCACAAAATAGAAACTTCTCCTATATAGGTCTATATCTCTAGGACCCTAGCATAGAACAATAATGCCAATCCCTCTAACATCAATCAGATCCAGCCTAAATATGACATTTATGAAACGTGTTGATTTACCTCTGTTATGCAGCTGAGAAAGAGGTTCATTTTGGTAGGAAGAATTGGAATAAGGTCACACATCTGCTGAATTTCAGGCTGGGGTTTGGACTAGGCTGTAAGTTTTTATTATTTGTTGGAATTATTCTAGTTATTAAATTGAATTTATTGAGTTGGACTGGTAGTGCTGCATGTAGGGAAAAGAATTTCAAAAATTTTAGGTCTTTCTCTATTTCACGTTATGTCAGTAACTTTATGTCTGTTTGTTTCTCAAAGTACTATAATTTTCCTCCAAGCAGCCAACCAAATTTTCTGATGTCTGCTGTTTTGTTAGTGGCTCCATCATGAAAACCTTGGCAGTTTTCTTACCCTTATCTCAAGTGTCCCCATTAAATGATCATGCAAGGCATTTCATACCTCAAAGGGCCTGAAAACCAAACCTGCCTTGTTCATTCTCACTGTTCCCTTGGTCCAACTTCCATCCCCCTTCCCCCATGACCGTAGCCCTCACTGCCTTCCATTCTTCAAATCCTCCCCCATCTGATTCATTCTAAGGTCATGTAGAAATTTCTAAGACATCCCTCTGTCTTCTGAGCTCTTAGCCCATGGATTCTTAATTGTTGTCATTAGACTGTTTGTTAGTAGTTTGGGTTTCCTCTGGAAAATCTTCAAGGTTTTTCTTTTTACTGTTATTGGTTGGGTTATGTTGCTGAGGATGAGAGCACTACTCTACCAATGAGCCATATCCTTGGCCTTTGGTCTAGCTAAACAGCCCAAGTGGGCCTCAAACTATTTCTCCTCCTGTCTATATTTCTCTACTCCTATAATTATTGCTGTCTGCTACTATGCCGAGCTCCATTCATTTTAAATGAATTTAAATTCATAAAATAAAACACATAGGACTGCAATGTAGGCTATGCTGAAGTTGCAAAACCAAATTTTTAAAACAAGCATATTTGTTATGTATCATCATTTTAATCATATGTGATATACATTTTCTTTTGGCTTAATACTGAGGGGGGGAGGCATGCCTCCACACATGGCATGTGGACGTCAGAGGATGAGTTTCTAAAGTCAGCTCTCTCCTTCTCCCTTCCTTCATGTGGGCTTCTGGGAATCAAAGTTAGGTGACCAGGTTCTTGAGCAGGCACCTTAAACACTAAACTATCTCTCTTGCCCCACCGAAGTGAATTTTGATACAGTGATCTATGTGATTCCTTCTTAATTCATTAAACAGCAGATGCCTCCCAGCAGGTATAACAAACTAGCAATAAGCATAAATTATATTTTGAGGTACTCAAAGTATCTGTGCTATAATAAGAAAATATCCATGATTTATCTCATGATGAGTCAGATTCCTTTAATATTGGTACATTCCCTACATTCACAATAAAAGGAAATATCAAATTTCAGACAGAGGCTTATGAAAAGGAAATATTAATTTCTTTCTATTTGTGTTGGATCTTAGATTAATCTACCTTTCTTAGTTTGAATCTCAAGACTACAGAGTCTGCTTTTCTGTCCCCTGGTAACTTTTAGGTGTTGGGCCATACCTC
Organism: Typhlomys cinereus; assembly: GCA_023101885.1. Taxonomy (NCBI): domain Eukaryota; kingdom Metazoa; phylum Chordata; class Mammalia; order Rodentia; family Platacanthomyidae; genus Typhlomys; species Typhlomys cinereus. The sequence continues at coordinate 2,061,602 of JALPQD010000136.1, read as the reverse complement.
GTCTTGGGGGTGCAAAGATGCTGCCAAACGCTAGTCGTTTGATAGCATTAATTAGGTTGGGATTATTTTCATCGATGATGATAGTTGGTGGGAAGTGAAGTTTTGTTATTAGTACATAGAAGATAATGCGTGTGCTGTATACAGCAGTTAGCGATGGGGGTGGAGTGGGGTTTCTACTTTGCTCCATACAGTTCACAGACATGCATAGCCTGACCATGTATCTATTCTTCTCTTTGTCTCATACAGGTAGAGGAAGGATGGTGGGAAGGTGTTCTCAACGGGAAGACTGGAATGTTTCCCTCCAACTTCATCAAGGAGCTCTCAGGGGAGTCGGATGAACTTGGCATTTCCCAAGATGAGCAGCTGTCCAAGTCAAGTAAGGAAGTGTACCTCACTGAATAGGAAAGGGAGGGGGAGACCCATGGGCTCTGTCCCAGTGTCTCTGTACCATGTCTTATACTGAAAGACTAAGACAAAAAAAGTATAGGTATTTTGTTGGTTAGATTACCTTAACCCCCCCTATAATTTAGCCAATTTATACTTGTAACAATGTGACCTGTAGCCACATATTTTTATGCATCTCTGGATAGGTGGCTGCCAGACCTCACTGGCATGTCATGGTAGTACTGTTTGATGGGTGGCCTATTATCACTGTGCCTGCATATACTTTGAGAATGTCATTTGCCATTTAGTTCATAATTAGGTTTAAAAGGAGCCCAATGGGATGGTGAGTACTTCCAGTATTCCTTGAGGACCTTGGAGAAAAATGAGAATGGTAGCAAATTCACTGGTGACAAGATAAATGCATGGCAGTACTCTGGAAAGTGTGGTGAGATAGCCAAGTGGAGACAAGCCAAGCCCCACCTCGGGCAGGTGAGGAAGTGGTGCTCCCCTCTGTGACGGTGAGAACGAACTTCAGGTCTTTCTTTCTCCAGGGCCTGAAGGTCTCTCTCCAGTGTCTCTGCTGCCCTTTCCAGCTCATGGAGCAAAAGGTCAGGACCGGGAAGCTTTGTTCTCCCAGTCGCTAACCCAACTTCCCATGTGGCCGTCTGTGTCTATTCTGTGCCATGTTGAGCCAAGGTCATGGGCATGAATGTTGTAAGACGCTCGATTGTGTCATAGTGGTGTGACACCACCTGGTGTTGCTAACTTTCCTATTAAGAGGAGACAGTTCGGTCTGGCCCAAACCATTCTTTAATGTCTTCATTTGCTATCTGGAAAAATGTGATTTGAATGGTGTGCTTCTGTTGGCTTGCTGTCCTTTTTATTTAACCAGTGACATAGTTGAACAAATGCCTGCTTTGGAAGTCAAGTCCTTTCCACAGAAGTGCTCAAGTGATCTCTTTTGCCTGGTGTCTTAGCCTCCGTTCTGGGTCACCAACCCTGCCACGCAGAGGCGGCGGCTGGAATTCCTGCTAAAGGATGTTTAGGAGGCTAAATGGAATGGTCTTCCCAAGTATATGGCTTCCCTTCACCTGGCCTCCAGCATTGTTCCATTGCTAACCTGTCTAAAGACCAGGAGTGCCCAGTAGTTTGGGAGTTTTGAGGTTCTTGATTTTCTTTGGATGGCATGGTCTTCTAAAAAGGATGGATGATACTAATAAAAAACAAACCAACTTTTATAATCATACTGTGTGTATAGCTAAGGAAAACAGGGTCCATCTCTCTATCTCCTTGACTGTATCCATTCATCATCCATCTTTGTATTCTCTCTAATCTCCTTCTGTTCTTCATTCTTTCATTCTCTGTTGAGCCCTTGTTCTTACCAAGAGGCTTGCTGAGACCCTGCATCCCTAAGAAGACAGAGACAAGGCACATAGACAATGCCCTTGATGTCAGTAAGTTCACCTGGCAGAAGGAGGGCATGCGTATCCTCAGGAACTTAGGAGAGTGCCACTGAGACCAGCAACTGGGGAAGACCCTGGGTCACAAAGGCAGAGAGGCCAGGCCATAGTGATATAAATGGTGGTTACATCACAGAGGGGTTTATAAAAGATCATGTGTGAAAACACATGTTTCTGTTATTTGGAAAATTGAAACCATCCCTTGAAAGAGAGACCTAGCATCTATCTGGCATGGTTTTTGGTAGTCATTTCCATGCACGATTTCAGCATGGAATCATGTTTAAAGTACACACACACACACACACACACACATACACACGTTCATATCAGTTCATCTGTGGAAACTAATGTCCACTAATAAGATTTGTCTGAGTATAACTGGTTTTAGAGTGATTTTCTTACTTTCTCACCTCAGAAAATAGTGGTGGAACTTTCACTATGCTTTACTTTTTTGAAAAAAAAAATGTTTTGAAATAATCAAGACTCACAGGAAGTTATAAAAATATACATAAACTACATCAGGAGGTCCCATGTACATATTATCGTTTGCCCTAGTGATTATATCCTTATAGTGAATGCATATTTGTTCCTGTGTGCAGAAAAATACAAAAATGTACTTCGTGCACAAGACCTTTCTGGCCTTTTCTTTGATATAAGCTAAAATGTGCTTAATAAAAGTTTGTTTATTGGCCCACTTATTATTCTATAAACTACAGTTTTTCCACAGAGATTGTTTAATTAATATATGACTGTAGGGTAGGCTGAATCCTAATGCTTGTATCATACTGGTAATTTTTAGAGATCTCAGTAATATCATACAAATATACTTTTAAGTGCAGCTAAACATTAGGGTAAGGGTTTTCTTTTGAATGACAGATAACCTGTGTCCTGTGTGAAGAGAGCCTCAGAGAAAATGAATCCCTGTGTACCTCTTCGTTTTGCATGTGCATTCACACACAGTGCTACCTTTGCATGTATGCATGCTTATTTGATATTGTATACTTGGCATTTCTACTTCAGGAAAAGTAAGAAACTTAAGGAATTTTTTGTATTGATGGATGAATCTGATAGAAGAAATGTTAGCATTGTATTTATGAAGAAGTATACCATTGACTACTTGTCCCCTGGTAGGTGTTTAATAAATGCTCGGCGAATCTTTTATTACTCTCAGGAGGCACTTTGTCCTTGAGTGACAGGTGAAAATGGCTAGAACATGCTTTTTTCTTACTCTGATATATTTTTACATATGGCGGTTGGTTATGACAACTTCTAAACGTTCCCAGATCTTTTGTTCAGAGTACTCTATTAAGAAAAGAGGCTTAGTAATTATTGCAGTTCACCTGCATAGTTGCTGGTAAATTACCATTAAGTGGCATAAAGGAACAAGGTTTTTTTTTTTTTTTTTTCCTTAGGATAGGTTCATAGCCCAGCTTGATGGGAGAGCATGCACCAACACCAGGGCTGAGGGAACTGGCCACACCATCACCACATAACAGCTGAGAGATGGACAATCCTTACTTGCCAGACCAGCATGTCTGGCCAAGTGAACAGAAGGATGCCAACTCTCTCAACCAGCTCTCTGTATTTTATTCCAGGGCCTAGTCCCACCCACCATAGGCTGTGCCATCCCCATCAGCTAAACAATCTCCTGCATGTCTGTTCTGGGCTTAACTCAATTACTAATTTTCTACAAATGTACCTAGAGCTCAAACCCTCAACTATCAAGTTGACACCTGTGCCTAACTATGATCGTAATCATATTGGATGGTCCATAGTTATGTAGCAACAAACCTCTTGGCTACATATTTAAATTTCAGAACTTATAAAAATTTAAAGGAATTTTTCAAAAAGATTTATATAGTTCCTTCATTTTCTTTTTCATTAATAAATTTTCTTTATATATATATAAATGCATTCTAATTACTCCCATCTTTTATTTCTCTCTCACTTCCATTTGTCACTACAAATCTCTCAGATCTCTTTCCCCAGATCTCTTTTCCCATCTTCATAACTTTCAGTTTTTTTTGTCTTACTGATTTTAACCAGGACTATGTGTATTACCCTGGGTTTGGAGCAATCTGTTGGAGCCTGGTGACCTCACCAGTAGCTATACAACTTGATATTATGAAGAAAAAGAAATGAATTATTCCTTAAGACATCTGTCAGTATATTCATACCAATTCAGAGAATATTACAGAGTCTAATGATATTACCTCACTCCTGTGAAAATAATCCTGTTTTTATATTACATGTAAGAGATGAACATAGTAGATTAGACATGGCATCATAAGAATATTAGTTTGGAATCCATTTTAGGTAAAAATTGTATTTTACCAAGGTTTATTGGTTATCAGAATTGCTGTGTGTGATCATTCACCAAAATAAAAGTTAATTTCTCAGTTAAAATTTTTTGTAGGGCTGGAATTAAGGGGTTAAGATTCTGCCTGGGAAATCCCAGAACAAAGCAAGAAGAAGGTAGAAGCAATCCAGGATGATTCCTGAAGTCACCCTTGGTCCTCCACAGGGACACACAGTGCCCTCTGATACACACACACACACACACACACACACACACACGAAAGAAAGAAAGAAAAAAAAGAAAGAAATAAAGAAAGAAAAAGAAAGAAAGAGAAAGAAAGAGAGAAAGAAAAGAAAGAAAGAGAGAAAGAAAAAGAAAGAAAGAGAGGAAGAAAGAAAGAAAGAAAGAGAGAAAGAAAGAAAGAAAGAAAGAAAGAAAGAAAGAAAGAAAGAAAGAAAGAAAGAAAGAAAGAAAGAAAGAAAGAAAGAAAGAAAGAAAATTTTTATAAACTTTGACTTAAAAAGAATTTCTAGGGCTGGAGAGGTGGCTCAGGGGTTAAGCCTCCGCCTTGCAGGTGGAAGGTCCTGAGTTCAGATCCCAGATCCCACGTATAGACGCCAGGCGGAAGTGGGGGGTGGCCTGCGCTTCTGGTCCTGGTAGGGCGGAGCCTGTGAATCCCGGGGCAGAAGGAGGTGGAGGCGTCCATGGTGGTTCACGAATTCGTCCTTGGTTCTACACATACACAGACACACACACACACACAGACACACACACACATGCGCGCGCACATACACACGCACATGCGCACAGTTGAATAAATAATAATAATAATAAAAAAGAATTTCTAACATGCAAAAGTAAGAATAGTATGATGATGCTGTCATCTGGTTCAGCAATTATCATCCTGTGACCTTTTTGTCCTCATTACAGCCCTATACATTCCTGTCCCATATTATCTTCAGGCAAATCTAAAATTCTGTAGAATTTAATCCTTAAGTATTTCTCTGTCTATCAAAAATGTTTCTGAAAATACTATTATTATATGCACACTGATTTTCAGCAGTTCCTTAAAATAATTAAGCATGTGGTCAGTGGTTACTTTTCAATATAGTCTTTTTGGATAGAATTCATGGGTTTGAATCTGGATTGAAATATGGTACATATATAGTAATTTTGACATGTTTCAAGTTCCTTTGAGCTATAGAATCTCCTCATGTCATCTTTCTTCTTTATATTTTTTTCTTCGTCAGTCTTTTTTTTACAGCTTAGCCTGTGTTTGTTTGTTCGTTTGTTCATAACCACTGCTCTGTCATATAATCTGTAAATCTTTCCTATAAATTGATAATTACATATAGGCACATGAGTGGACAAAGGTATTATGTGTGTGTGTATATATACACACATGTATTTACTATTGCCCATCTTCTTATGTGGTGGTGCTCAATGGTCCACCTGGAAGCTCTCAAGATCTGGCTTTCTTTTGAATGGTAATAGCCACTTGGGCCTAGTTGTTCAAGATTGACAGGGTGGTTTCAACCAGTATTTTTTTCTTTTTAAGAATGAAAGAGATGCTCACATACCACATTAGTAGTCACATATATTCATAAACAGTGGTTAGTAAATTCAGTTGGTAAGAGATTAAAGTTGGACAGAATTCTTGAGAGCACCTGATATCAGGATATCAGGTGACAATACTGATACTTAGTGTATTTAAATCCCACGTGTGACATAGCTTACGAGTGAGGATGCCAAAATGACATTAGGCCTTATACACCCATCCTGGTGTCCCCTCCATTGAACAAAGAGGTGAACTTCCTACTGAGCATCTGGATATTTACAAAACTGACTAAAATTGAGTTTATTCTTATCATGATCACAGATGATTAATTGCTTTTTTGCCGCAGACCAGAGGCCTCGCAGCCTCGAGACCAGGGCTCCCCAGGATCGGGTGGAGAACAGAACACACGCAGCTCCCTCTAGTCGAGTGACTCCTGAACCCGTTTATTGAAACTTTCGTGACAACTTTTATACAGAAACTTTTGGGGTAAAGAATGTTGCATACATAATAGATAATCAGCAAAGTCACCTTCAGGGTGGACCCTTTTTTTTTTTCAAGAACCTAACCCATTGCTTCAGGGCAAAGGCACTTAACAGGAACATTCTCCCAGTATTCAAAAACTTATCTAATCTATAATGCTTCACCAGATAGCTGTGGGGCTGAGCCCACATTTTAACAGAGACTGCTTTCTTTTAAAATACAGAGGCAGAATGTTCTCCTATTGAATTTAGCAAGGAACATATTTTACAATTAACTATAGGAATCCTCAACACCCCATAAGTACCAGTGTGAGCTTTGGCTGTTGTCCTCTCCAGGTTGATACTCTCAGTCAGGCAGGTCGACATAGGCACCAGGCATGGCAGCAGGTTCTAACTTGGGAAGATGCATGTGGCTCATGTAGTCTCTACTATCCAAGCTTAAACCACATCTCTAAGGGGGGGCCTTGACTTGAATACTCAAGGCCCATAAGCTATAGCTGGTTCTGTCGATGGAACACTGAGGTATGCACTGAAGAAAACACTTAAGCAACATAATTATTAAAAGAATAACTTCTATAATAGCATCCTTCTATTCCTTTAATAGTAAGGTTGCTTATGTCTTCCTTTGAGGAATTCCAGAAGCGTATTGCCATCAGTTAGATGACCCATCTGTGAACCATGCTTACTCCAAACCTGGGGTCCAGTCAGGCCCCATATGCCAAGGGTGTCTCTTTCGGGGCAGAGGCGATCATTGGTGGGAGTGCACTCAGATGGTCCATCTCTGTGATTTCTCATAAGAGTGCTGTTTGGGGTAGGAAAGACACAGCCCCCTTTGCTTCTGACATGGATTTTCCCAGTTTGGGTTGCAAATACCATCTCCAGGGGCAGTCTTGGCATCTAGACTTTCTGGCATGATGGTCTCTTCCTTGGCCTTCAGCCAGGGTAAGAGGGTATCACAGTTTCTTTTAAGGTTCCAGTGGACTGAGAGCATAGTCTTGTACTTCTGGAATTTCTAAGTAAGGTGGAACCACATAGGTGGGAATCTTACCCAACCTATGTTTTAAGATTCTAGAAGTTATTCTCTAAATTTCTTAAAATCAGTGCACACATTTTGGCTAACAAGTCTACTATTATAAATGACTAGACATGAAATTTCCATTTAGTATTTGACTAAACTTAAAAAGCAGGCTTTTTCTCTAGAACAGAGAGCAGGAAGCTAGTTCCAAAAAACCCTAAGAAAGGGCACCCCTAATTACCAGAAGAATTCCTGCCAGAGGCAAAACTTGAATTGTCCTAAAGAAAACCAAAACCTAGGTGAAGGGCACTCCTAATTACCAGAATTCCTCCTGCCTGAGGCAAAACTTGAATTGTCTAGGAGAGAATGCCCAGCCCCTGTCCTTGGGCGTTACTGTGACCTTCCTCAGGGGACAGGCTTTTAGGCCTGTGCTGGGAAGAAACACCAAGGCCTGACAATTCCCATATTTTTCCTTATTTCTCTAAAATAAAGCCATGTCCCTATCCCAAAACATGTTACTTTGAATCCACCTTTTCCAAACTGAGACATATTCTACCAGATTAGTTGGATAGGGACGCAGCACTTTTTGATTTCTAATTGTGCACATATGACTATTGACTAGTAGAAATGGAATGAATTATGAAATGTTACAATTACATGATATCCTGACACTGTGAAATTTATTTGATATTCGATGGCAAAAAAATCCATATGCCTAACATTTTAGATTTTTTGATATTATTTGATTTCAGATAATTTTTATAACGCTAAAATTTTTCCTTCTTTAAAAACATTCTTGGACTGGTTATATAGCTCAATTGGTAGAATGATTGCCTAACCTGTGTGAAGCCCTAAGTTCCATGCTGAGCACTGCACAAGCTGGACGTGGTCATGCATGCTTTCAATTCCAGCACTGAGGTGGTAGAGGCAAAAGGATTGGAGGTTCAAAGTCATCCTTGGATACATAGCAAATTGGAGACTAGCTGGAGTTACCTACCTGGGACCCTGTCTGAAAAAAAAATCCTATAGCTACAGAAACATTTAAAAATTTTTAATCTCATCATCTTTTTTTAGTTTTATTTTTCTATTTTTACAAGCTATTGAGTATTTATCCCTGCTTTCCTCCATTACCCCTCCCTCAATTGAGAACTTCACAGGAGAGGGGGTGGTGAGATTGTAACAACCTAAAGGTGGGAAGGTTCACCGTTGGTTAAGGCATTCCACTCAAGGCAGGACTACTACATCTATAAACTCACTGCAGTGAGACTTGTCCTTACCAGACCTCCATAATGACTGACCTACCAACATGCTCCCATAGATTACTGAGGAACTCAAGAGAAATGAGTAAATACAGTGGAACCTGGGGGACTAAAGCTGGATGAGTGAAGGGAAATGCCCCTATCAGTGGCGTGGCCCAAAGAGTGGCAACTTGGTATGCCACAGAGGCCCATAATCCCCACAAGAGTAGACAAGCCAAAGTGAACCCTGGGGTCCATAGAAGCATATAGACAGGAGGATGGGAGGGAGTGGGAGGGATTGATGAATTAGTGCCCATAATCTCTGGAGTATGAATGTCTTTCTTTTTTATAAGGCAGTTTTTGGTTTTATGATTGGAATTTCTAATTTTCCTAATTGCCTATTTAAAAAGTTTAGACTCTGATACTTTAGTGACATATCAAGCTAAGACAAAGATGGCTTTTTAAAACTTCTGGCGAAGACACAGACATATGTCATTAATAGGAACCCAGATGGGACTAAGTGGACCATAAATGTATAAAAGTTCCTGAAAGCAGAGGGGAGATAGGTGGGAAAGGAGAAGACTTGAAATGGGGAAAAATAGAGATTGGGATGGAGTAATAAGGAGTGGAAATGACAAGAATACATTTGTAAAACCGTAAAAGAATATTAATCAATCAATTAATGCATGGAAAGTATGGTACACCATTTCCATGATACTAGAACACGTTGAGAAATTCCATCCTACGTGTCATCCCTAGCCTTTTCATTTTTAGAGATGAAGATAACTTTGGTTTGATGATTTGATGACAATGGTTCTGTATTTGATGTTCTGTTGGTAGAGAAGAGGTATTACCAGATGATCAAAACAGAATTTCAGGCAGAGTGAGATACTGTCATAACATATGTTTTTGTTTCTGAATTTTAAAATTCTCCCCCTCTGTAGTGTTTGCTGCCTTCAATAACTGATATTTAATAATGATAATAAAGTATTTCTCTCAGTGCGATAAATGTCACTCATAGGCATGATCTTTCCAATAGTCTGTCACATTTGTTCATCAGATAGAATATCTCAGTGTCCTTATCCAGTCCTAGCCCAGGCTATATCTCTGACTGTTTTGCTATTGGTGGACAGTTGCAGATACACTTGCAACTGGACCTGGACCTTGGTCTGATTTTTCAGATTTGGTTCTTTGGTAGGACACATGAAGGCTCAGTTGTTCTTAGAGGAACAAGATTGGAACATGGGGTTTTTCTCTAATATTTGTTTTTTTTTTTTTTTTTTTTTTTTTTACATTGAGAGGACAGCTACTGATCATTTTAAAATTGCTCGATTCACAGAATAACAGTGCTCCATAGAAGTTGTGTTGGCATAACAGCTGAAGTTGAATAAAACTTCACTCAAATAAAAACTTGTCCTTAACTTGATCTCCTTTTGTCATTAATGTTCTGGAGAGCTACAAGTCTCAGGAGAGCATTTAAAACACTTGATTGCCTTCTCAGATTATTTCTGAGAAGCCCATAATTCATCTTTTTTAGATGTGGTCTTACTTCGTATCCCAAGCCAACCCCAAACTAGCTATGTATGCTCGCCCTGCCTCAGCTTCCTGACTAGCTAGGGTTGCATTATGTACCACTTGTACTCATAAGTAGCTGGTGATTTGAATGCCACATTAGTTGGATGCAGCACATAGGTCCAAGAGGGCAGATTTCAACGTGAGGGTGTGTCACCATTCCTACAAGACACAGAAAGTATAAACACCTTATTCTAGTTAAGTTCTTGGTCTGATCATACCTTGTTTGCTTCATGTGTGAGGAGTGTCAAGTCTCTGACCCTGACCTGTTGGTTTCTGTGGGTTTCCTATCTTGCTATGGAATGTTGTAAGAAGTGAGACAAACAGTTCTTTCCTCTCTCTGTTCTATTCTCTGCTTCTTGGTAAATGTAGCCTACCCTTTTCATCCCTCACACTTTTAATAGTATATGCATGGCTTCCAGTTAGAGCATTTGCAAGCCCAAAAGAATTTATTTCTTGCAGTAATACATTTATTAATTAGTTTGCATTTACTAAATCATTTTCACTGCTGGTGATACTCTCCATGCTATATGTGTGTGTGTGTGTTGTGTGATGTATGTGTTGGGGACATGGGTGGTTGGGTATGAGTACAGTAAAATCGGGGCAATATGTGTGCATTCTGTGTACTTAATACTTCGCTCCAGTGATATTTGGGTTTAGTCATGTCTTATGATATTGTAACAAAAAGTTGACATTTGAAGCTGGGTGAGTCCTATGTCCTCATGCTTAAGTACAGTCTCGTGACTGATACAAAACCTCAATTAAGATGTTTTAAGAAATAGGGTTTCCTGGGTCCTGTCTCCTAAGCAAAATCCCCCTCATACTGGTATGGAAGCTAATGTTGGCTTCAAACCTTATTAAAACCTTCCCTATATTACACTAACACATTGCTTTGCTTAAAGGTATGATGAATTGCTTATTTAGTTAGTTTTTTTGTGTTCTGGGTTCAAACCCAGGGCCCTGTGCATCCTCACCTAAATACTTTCCCACCGAACCACACCTTCAGCCAGACAAATCTTTTAAGGGGAATTTCTTGATCTTACATAGAATATTGGAGTTTCAATATCAGTTTTTACCTTGTTCAGAGGGAGGCTACGGATAAAAGATAAAGGTCAGTGGGCTGACATCTATTGGATACTTGGATCACACTCTCCAAAGAGAAGCTGGCACTGCACTGTTGGATCAAAAGAGGGATCTGTTAAATTGGACTCTCTCTAGTTAATTGAGGTTTTCTACTCTTGGGTCAAAATATTGAAATGGTTTCCAGGATTTCAACTGGGCATAATATATATGCCAGTCATTTGTAGAGGCAAGCCTTGAATCCTGGTATTCATTGCCACTGTGGTTGCATGGGGACGTTGGGCTCATTCTGTACCATTCTGAAACTCTGCCTAATGGTCTGTAATTAATTTTACTGATGAAGCTCTTGCAGTGGATTCATTGAAGGCAAGTTTGGTTAAAGACTCTTCCTCTCCCTTCTTTTGCCATCATTTGCTCCCCCTGCCCCCTCTCTTGTTTTTCTCTCCCCTTCTTTTCTCTCATTCACTGTCAGGAAAGACTACCTTTGAAGGGACAATTCTGTACCGAGCTGCACCCGGAAAGACGGAGGGCCACAGACGCTATTACAGTGAGTGACCTTAACAGCAGGAGGCAATTGTAAAGATAAGATCTGGGTACTTTGAGGTTTCTGATGCAGCTGCACTTCCCTGAGCTGTGCCTGCTTATGCCAAGTGTCTGTGTGAATTTCCGATCCAAGGACATGGGCTTATTTGCCTACAATAAGTGTCATCTCCTTGGTGTGTGCTACCAAGAGCATTCCTGCCATCAGCCCCTGGCACTTCCCTATTCGCTTTCTGCCTCTCTCATGTATGTGACATGCGTGCATGAACCATGTGTGTGCCAAGAAGGTTGCAACAGCATTTGACATGGCAGATATATTTGTACCGACTGTTTTAGAGTCCTGGGGTGGTGGGAGATGGCTTTGGGCAGAGACATCAGCCTCTCATAGTGTCTGCTTTTCTAAGTGGGTCATTCGTCATTGCGTGGTTCAAAGAAATAAGATTTGGGCATGGAAGTCTATGCCAGAAATAGTGTTTTGCTTTGCTCATTCAGCTGATCACCACACGACAGAATTCTTTTGGCAGGACCCATGTACAGCCTTTTGTGTTGTGAAATAAGGCTGCCAAAAGTATAAGGGAAGGAGATGAATAAGACTAATGTATTAAGCTCATGATACCCTTAAAATGTTTCCTGCTACATCATTAGTACTGTGGACATGTGTGTGTCCTATTAAATAAGAACGACTGACCAGTAGTGGAAGCATAGGGTGAATTATATCAAAGTAGACAGTAATAGATTTGGTGGAAGCAAAAGAGGAAGTTTGGTTCTTTTATAAACTTGAAGGAAGATCATGTACCTCAGTGCACATATGCACATATCCGTACATGTAGACATACATGCACATATGTGATAAAAGAGAAGGTTCAGCTGTGAATATCAGAACCAAGCTGTCCTTCTCAAAGTTGTTTTCTTTATATTTCACTGTGAATAGATGTATGACCCTGCTGTGCATAACTTTCTCATGCCCTGTGCTTCCTGTGCTCACTGAAGGAAAATTGACGGTCCCTGGATTGGCCTGTACCTTGTTCACCTAGATACTTTTCCCTGGACATGTGGCTAGAAACACACCATAAAAATACTCAGGTCATTTTCAAACATGCCTGCTTTTCTGCACTTACCATGTGCCAGAAATGAACTCTTTATAATCTTCCCCTTCCAGTCCATTTGTCAGGTTGCACTGACCCAGAGTGTCATCTGACATCAAGAACATGACATAGACACATTTTACTGGATAATTACGTGCTGAACACCAGCAGCTAAAAGATGTAGCACCAAACAGACATGGAAAGGAAGTTGCCTTCCTTCTCTTCTAAAGGGAAGGAGGTACATTTTGAGTTATTTCACCAAGGCAGATATTAACCATGCAATTACCAGGCTGCCGGGATTTCTGGAAGAAAAATCTGTCCTGCGTTTCCTTCCCAGGCTATGCTTATGTGATCAGGTGGCCTTGCAACCTCTCCCTGCATAACAGAGTATTTTGCACAAGACTTTATGTAAAGGTATTAAGATGAGCCTGAGACCCAAAGGCTACAGCAAATCTGCAAAACTGGAAACTTGGTGAAATCAGCATGGTGGTGGCTGTAGCTAATGATAAACTCTTAAAAGAACCTTCGGAATTCCTGACTCCGAAGGACTAAAGCAGTCTTGCCCCAAATCCATTTGTCCTCCTGTCTTCTGGTGGTAGTAGTGAAGGAGGTGAGTGGGGGGGGGTGGTTTGTTTCTCCTAGCTGTTTCTTTATTTCACCCTCAAATGGTTCTTTCCAAACATGAAAAGAATATGCAGCCATTTATCATGTGGAAAGAATCCATACAGCAAAATAAGAACATGTTACAGGCTAAATGACACAATGTTTAGACTCCAAAATTATATCTCCAGCAGGGTTATTTCCAGAAACAATGCACAGATAAACACACGAATGGATAACTAATCCTGGGGGGGGGGGTTCTCTGTGTTTGTATACTCAAATCCTGTCCTGTAAATTGCACCCGACCCCCCTGGATATGGGTTGTGCCTCATTGTTCCATCTTCAGTTCTTGCTCACAAATGCTGTGCTTTAGTTAATTAAAATATGCACCAGGGATCTTCCTATTCCCCCTCCCTTTTGGCTTAGAAATGCCATTTTATGGGAAGCAGCAGCAGCAACAAAGGAAGCCATTGTTTTAAGGATTCAAATTGGAAACTTGTTAGTAATTTGTAATGACCTTTCTATATTTTATGTTTTCATTTAACAGTTCCTTCACTGAGACTCCATCACTTGAATGATTTCAGCATTCTATGATAGTCTCTGTGAGCAATTATTTGGTGTATCATTCTTATCATCTAGGAGGCCACCTCAGCTGGAGGAAACCAGTGCAGGATTGGTCAGTCCCAAATGGAATGTGAGGATATCTTTCATCCCAAGGGAGGATTAGGAGCAGTCATGTACATCTAGAAGCTTTGAGATGCAGTTTAATCACAGAATTTAGAATTAACAAAATATCCTTGGACTCCTGATTTGGGATGACATAATTGATGTCTTGATCATCAGAGGAAGAATGTATACCCAGAAATTAACTAGACACAAATAGGCTCTTCCTTTTCCGAACATGAGTGTGGGCAGAGCCTGAGGAAAAAGGAATACGGGGAGGTAAGTGTCTATATTGTCTTGCTGATTACTCCCAGCATGTGACACAAGAAGTCAAAGGTGTGTCATGTCCCCAGTGTTTTCTTTGGAAAAGGATTCAGCTTTGGGAGGAAGAGGATGGTATTATAAGAGGGAGGAAGAGCTTTAGGCTTGGGATTTTAGACTCTGGCAGCAAGCACAGCTTTCTTTTCCTCTTTAACAAACACCATCATCTTGCTAGTGATACCATCTTAATGTCAAGTTTGGTTTAATGCTTTCTTAGAGGAACACGTCTGCATGCATTTATTCCTCGTGAAGCCATCCAAAGAGATTTAATTCTTTGGCAGTCATGATTTCATGTGGCTTAATTGCTAATTTGTTTAAATCGCTTTTAGCTTTACAGTTTCCCTTTAGGAAATGTTACTCTCCTTGCTAATTGCTAATTGACATGAGTCAGAGAGTTTGGAGGTACAGTGTGTGGTCTTGACTGAGTGAGGAGGGGGCGGGGAGGGTTAAGATTGCACAAGCCAAGGGCGCACGACTTTGGGTCAGACCCAGGCTGTGGCTCAAGAGGGGTGAAATGTCACATGTGCAAAGAGGTCTGCTTGAAATTAGATTCTCTGCAACATTACTTTGATTTGCTGCTAAAAACTCAAGTCCGAGATGGTAAGATCTCATACAACTCAGAGACAGCCAACATCAATGTACTCAACATACTGAATCCAAAGCCCAGTCACACTGTCAGGTGGCTTCTGACTGGCTGTGAAGTTCCGCTTTAGGATACTGGCTGGTTTCTGAACTCTTTCTCTCCTCACCCCCACCTCTTACAGGCTTACGGGAGACCACAGGCTCCGAGAGCGACGGTGGTGACTCCAGCAGTACCAAGTCTGAAGGTGCCAATGGGACAGCGGCCACTGCAGCCATCCAGCCCAAGAAGGTTAAAGGCGTGGGCTTTGGAGATATTTTCAAAGATAAACCCATCAAACTAAGACCAAGGTCAATCGAAGTGGAAAATGACTTCCTGGCGGTAGAAAAGGTATGCCTGACAGTGTCATACTTTCGGTCATCCGAAAGTATGTTGTGGGGTCTGACATCCAAGATTTCTGGCACCTCTCCTGGGGCTTTAGTGTCACTGCGAGGTAGCTGTTTGCCAGTTCTCCCTTGAACTCCTCTGCCTTCCGGGAAGGAACAGCTTCCCAGCTGTGTACTCTCTAACCTATCTCCCCTTATGCCATTCAGTGTGCTCTCACTATAACAAAATGAAGCTTTAGGTAGTTGGCTTGCCAAATAAAAGTCTTGTTTTGACTCAAAGTTGCAGAGCTTCCAATCCATCATTGATTGGCTCTGTGTCTCTGGGTCTATGATGATGGGGCACAAAGACCTAGAGGGAGGGATATTCCATAATCTCCTTCAAAGGCACATTCTCAGTGATCTAAGGGCCTCCCGTAGGGCCCCATATCTCAAAGGTTCTATAACTTTCCAGTAGTACCACTCTAGGGGCCAAGTCCTTAATGCCTGGGCTTTTGGATTATATTCAAGTGTGTGTGTGTGTGTGTGTGTGTGTGTGTGTGTGTGTGTGTGTGTGTGTGTGTGTGCGTGCGCGTGCACGCGCGCGCATGTGCACATTCACACGCTTGTGTCCTTGGGATGTCTTTTCAGGTTTTCAGGCCCTTCTCCATTTCCTTCCCCCAAAGTCTCTTCATACTTGGCCCCAGCTAAACATATGGCTGTGACACCTTTCAGAAACCCAAAAATCTGTCTTCTGGCCCTACACATTTCTCTAATACATTTATGCTTGACTGTGTTGAGTGTGATTAGGCAGTCAAGAGAAGCAACTGTGCAGTTTTTTTTTTCCCTAAGAGTTAGGTATAGACAATTTTAGAATGCTGAAAGGAAGTCTCCCATGTGCGTGCGTGTGTGTGTGTGTGCGTGCGTGTGTGCGTGCGTGCGTGCGTGTGTGTGTGTGTGTGTGTGTGTGTGTGTGTGTGTGTGTGTGTGAATGATGGAGACAGCCTGTATTCTGGCTCCCTGGATTGCTCCCATCAGGAAGCTGGCTGTTTTCCTCTGTCTCTGGTTCTGGGTTGGTAAGAGGCAGACAGCTTGTTGCTGCTGAGTACGCAGTTGCTATGGCAACACGCCCAGAGCCCTAGCTCTGTGGCTGCTGATGACGTCTACTGTGGTATACTTTTGAACACCATTGCCTCGCTTAGGAGTTGATAAATACTGTGGAATTTTCCAAATTATAATAAGCTACACTCGTGCTGTGCTTAAGGAATGTTTGTTAATTTGATTTAGTGCTGAGATGTTTGCTTTGACATTTGTGCCAGCAGGTTTGGGGGATGGGGCATTGGCAATATTCCTAATGCAGGTCTGTCAGTGGCTTTTAAGTGTTTTTCATTGTTCGATGGGATGGAATTTTAAAGGTTACATCATCTGCAGCTGTAGATCCTCCACCATCCACCGGGTCCCCAGCAGCCTTGCCCAGGGTCAGCATGCATTAAAAACAGATTGTGTGGTCGCAACATTTGGAACATTGAATTCCTTAGAGAGACGAAAAAGTGTTCCATTTAGACTTCTTCGTTGAAGCTTCTCTGAACCAGTATTGTTCTTTTAAGCAATTCCTATATGATCTTGTTCAAGATCTAAAAACTGTGTAGTTAGAGTGTCAACTTGTAAGCACACTTCTGTTTCCCATGGTCACATTCAGATTCCTGGGAGTGTCCATCAAAGAATGAAACCCCTCCCCATCTTGGCAAGGAATAATGGACGGAATTTCACTCCATTTTATTCAAGTAATTGAAACAAATATGAGCAGCCATGCTGAAGAAGCCCTTGGGCATGGCAGGAAGTCATGTGTTGTTAAGGAAAATGGAGAGTATAGAAATGTAAGTGTATATACCTACTTCCTGTGGAAAGTGATGCTCAACTAAGAACTGCTTGTCAGGGAGACAAGGAGCCCAACATTGTGATATCAAGGTGGGAAGAGTAACATATATAAATGATTCAAAGGGGAAAAGATACAGCTCAAATATATATAGAGTCTCCAGGAGGAAGTCTAAGAAAATAAGAATGTGGAAGGAAACAGGGCCCAGATCATTGAGCCTTGTGGAACTCCTAAGAACTTGAGGGTGATGGGAAACTAGCAAGTTTAAGTGCTAATATGATATGATCAGATAGGTGTTTATAGAAAACATCCCAACTACAGATTGAAGAATAGATTACAGTTGGCTGAGAGTGTAAATTTCAGAAGAGAAATGACAGAAACTTATACTAACTTGCCTGATAAATAGCTCTCCATTTAGAATGAAGGCACTAAATCAATTTATGAGGTAAGTGAATGGAGAAACAACTGTTTATGCTAATTTTTAGAATGGATATTTATGTTTCATATCACTGCTTATCAGGAACATCATTCTTTCCATGCAGTGTAACATAGGCTGCTTTTATCATAATGTAACCGGCTGTGTATTTGTGGCTCTGACTCTGGATTCTCTATTTTAACTTATGCGTTTATCCATCTTTGGACCCATTCTATATTGCCTTAATCTTTGTCTTTCAAGATCACATGGGGGAGCTGGCAAGATAATTCGGTGGATAAGGTACCTGCTTGCAAACCTGGCACCGTGGGTTGGATCCTCAGAAGTCCACATGATAGAGAGAAGTTACTTATGAAAGTTGTCCTCTGATCTCCACCTTTGTGCTAGGGCATACATGTGCTGCCTTCTTTCTCTCCTCGCTCTCTCTCCAACAAATAAATAAATAAGCAAATATTTCTGAAAATAATATAGGCTATTCTTGGTACTTTCACTTGAATGTTATTTATTGTTATGATAGTGGGGCTGGAACTTAGTGGGGGATGTTAAGCAAGCACTCGACATTTTCCCAACCCATAGACATGGTATTTCCCTCTATTTGTACAGGTATTATTTCACTTTGCAAATGGTTCTCAAGCTATAATTTTAATTTCTTTGTATTCTATGTCTCTTTCTATGTATGTATCATATTGTAGTATTGATAGTGATTGAGGTAAAATTGGAAGGTATATATTATTGTGAGCATCGATGGGTCTTCTGACTTATTCCCCAGAATTAGCCTTGTGTACCTATTCTCAGCAACATTAAACCAGCCCAGACCCATGTGTCTTACAAAGACAGTTCCCTTGAGGAACGCTGGGGAGTGCCAGCTCCTAAAAGGGAGAAAGAAAAGTTGAGCTGAATGTGCTCAGTTTACTTCCTATAAATTTACTTATAACATTGTATTTCAAAATTCTTTCAGGGGATAAGGAATGAAGGGGCGGAGAGTACAAGGAGTATCAGTTGTGTTCTTTTCGTATCCATTTAAACTGCATGTACAAAGAAAGGAAGAACCAAGATAAGGGATTATCTTAGTTTCTTTTCCAGTTACTGTGATAAAATACCCTGGAAAAAAAAAAAAACAGTTTAAGGGAAAGAAGGTTTATTCTTGTTCACAGTTTAAGAATATAGTGTGTCATAGCAGGGGAGTTAGGTAATAAGAGCTTGAAGCTTCTGGTGACTTTGCGGTCACAATCAGGAAACAGGGAGAAATGAATGTCAGTGTTGGGTGCACTTATCCCCTTTATACAGTCTAGGATCCTAGCTGAGGGAATGGTTTTAGCTTCAGTGGGTGGATCTTCCCTTCTCACATAAATTAAGCAATCAAGATAATCCCCACTGGCATGATCCAGGCTAACCTAACCTAAATAATTCCTCACTGATGTGCTTGGAGGCTTGTTTTATAAGTGATTCTAGATCCAGCCAGATTGACAAAGAACACTAACCATTGCAAGGATATTCTTTTCAACAGCTTGACTACTGTCATAGAGTGAAATGGGTAGTTCAGGAAATTATTTTGAAGGTAGAGTCCAAAAGTTCAATAGCATGAAGGAGATAAAAGAGGAGTACTTGCAAAAAAAAAAAAAAAAAAAAAAAAAAAAGGCTTACAAAAGCAACCTCAGCATCTTGACTGATGGCAATACTATTCATTGTCTAGAAAATACCAGAGGTGGGTTAGAGAGATGGTTCAAAGGTTAAGACTCTGCCTTGCAAGGAGAAGGACCTGGGTACGGAGCCCAGATCCCATGTAAAAACACCAGGTAGAAAAATGGCAGCAACCTGCAATCCCAGAGCAAAATAAAAAAGAGGAGGTAGCAGTAATCCAGGATGATTCCTGAAGTTACCCTTGGTCTTCCACAGGGACACCAGCACCCTCTGATACACATGGACACACACACACACACACACACGTATAATAAATACAAATAAAATAGAAAATACTAGAGGAGAAGATATTTCAGGAATATGAGTGCAACCATTTTAATTTTGAGGCATTTGTGGGACTATTAAACTATTTATTAGACTATTTGTGGTATTATATTCCTGCAGAAACATGGATCAGTAACACCAGTGATAAGGAAAGAAACATGGATATGGATAGAGATTATAAACAACAGGTAGCTCACATAGGATCTTATTCTCATGAATACAACTGGTGTCTGTCTGCCATCTTTGAACCTGGAGGGGAATTCGCTCATCAGGATTTTTCCCAGTGACCTCCAGACTAGCCCTACTGTTTTCTTTGAAGTTCTTGCCCCTTTTTATGGGTCACTCAGATGATCACTGTTGACTAAGCATGTAAGCACAGGTGTGTCAGATGTTACACACTAGGAGTTAAGTTACAGATAATTAGGTGAGGATCAGGACCCAATTTGATGTGGCTCTATACAGAATTATCCTAGCTTTTTGGTGCCAACTTATTCTATGGTCTGGTTCTCTAGACATGACCAATCTTGCTATCATGAAGTCCTAAGAATCAGTGTTTGGACCCAAGTGGGAAAGATACTTTGAGACTTAATGATTTTTTTGGTTAGTGGTGTATAGATGTTCCTACAAAGAAATTCTTCAAGAAGCTCCTTTTCCATGTCTTCCTGTCTTAGCTGATTTTCTTTAGTGACTTCTGCTAGATCTCTTTTTAAATCTCATCATCTTGAATCTCATTTATAGAATTACAGTCACTCAAATTAATGTCTCTATGTACCAACATTGTAGCATTTATTTGTGGTGGAGAATTAGAATTGAAATTGTACGGAAATGGAAGTCACTAAGTAATTATTACAATCAGACAAATTGCAGTACGAGAATTTTAATATTTTCATACATATCTCAGATGATCTTTTTATCCATTCTAATAAATTATCAAACTGTGTAGTAAAATTAAAAGTGTAAACCTCAGATGGTGGTCTTCTTTGAGTGTGGTGGTACATGCCTATAACTCTTTCACTCTTGAGGCAAAGGCAGGAGAATCACTGCAAATTCAAGGCTAACTTGATCTACATGGTGAGTTCTTTTGGTGAGACAGCAAGCTATTCACCTAAGCAAGCAAGTAAACCAACAAGTCACTTAAAAATAAGATGGCTATGTCTCTAATACTTTGAATATTGGCTACAAGGAGCACCAGGAGTCAACATTCTCTGGCTAATGAAACACATCTGAATCAAAACCATTTTTGTAATTGTCTGAGATCTAGACTATTGAGTGTCTCTTAATGAAGTTGAAAGATAAGATTATATGACACCTTGAGTTATTGGAAACACCATAGCTTTCAGTGTGCAGATGGTATTAAGATGGTCAATGGCCAGTTGTAGCATTTGATATTTCTAGACTTAAGTTTATTCCTGTGTATCTTTGTTTCCTTGTCTAGAAAAAGGGGGCTGATAGGTACAGAGAAACCAACAGCATGTACAAGGCTACTTTTTGACATGTACTACTTATTGTTTTATATGATTTGACACACACTTTCTAAAACACTAGCTTAATGTTTTTCTGAGAAGGATTTAACTGCAGCCAGGTTGTCACTAAGAATCATATTCCCAGGAGGCCTTAAAATTGTGTTTTTAACAGGTTAGAACTGTAGCTAGTTGCTAGGCTGTGAGCCTAACATGTACAAGGCCTTGTTCAGCCCCCAGTACTACATAAACCATATGTAGCACTCACCTGTAATTCCAGCACTTAGGTACAGGCAGGAGGAGCAGAAGTTTAAGATTATCCTTGGCCACATAGGGTTTTGAAACTGGTCTGGGTCGCATGAGATCCGATCTTTAAAAAAAAAGTTTATAGTATTTTTAGGAGTACAGCAATTATTAACATGGAGGTCAGGTAGCCCGGGTTCAAATTCCAATTCTACCTCCTTCTGGGACAAGGTACTTAATCACTCATTACTTTAGGGTCCTCATTTTTAGAATTATAATAGCAAAAGGATTTACCCCATAAAGGTCTTTTGAGGATTAAGTAATGTAGGTAAGAATTATAAATGGCTTGTGTTACAACAAATACTTGATTAAGCATTAGTTATTGTTGTCCTGGTTGTTATTTGAAAGTAACTATAAATGGAAATGGCAGGGATCCACTTCTCTGCCTCCCAAACTCTGGGATTACAGGTGTATACTGCCTCACTTGGCTTGTTTATGGGTCACAGAAAGTTGACCAAATTCACTTTCTCATACGTGCATGGCAAGTACTAGACTGACTTCAGTTTTTTCCCCATCTCCCCCAGTTTTGATTATGGAAAATTTCAAACTCTAAGTAGACTTGAATTTTGGTGTATTTGTAGTAACTGCTTGTTTCACATTATCAAGTCTTAAATGTCAGCCACAAGAAAGTAAGTGCCATAATTTGTGACCTTGTCTGCATTAGTCACCCTTTACATTTACAATTCCTTAAAAAAACTTGTTTAAACTACTATGTATAATTGGCCTTCAGTAAATGCTTATGACTACATGAATGAAGACAGTGTTTTGTCTTAATCTATTTGAAATTAGAAAGGAAAACTCATTGTGTTTAGGTTTTGCTTATGGCCTAGCTACCATTGGCTTTGCCATTTATTCACTAATTGACTCACTTATTCATTTACTGAAGCATTATTGAATTTCTTGTATAGCTCAGCAGTGGCAGCTCTGAAATTTCTATATAAATGAACTAATAGATGCCAATCTGTGTGGAAAGGGTTTAACTAGATGGCATGTTTAGAGATGTCCTTGCTTAATAAGTACAATTTTTTTCCTTGCAGATTATTGATTAGGTCTGGTTGGGTTAATTAGAATGGAGTTCACACCTCTCTCGGAAATTATGTCTTGGTCATGCCAGCATTTCTAGGCTTCTCACTGATGCTTAAGATTAGTCTAAAACTATTTATTTATTTGTTTGTTTTGTTCATTATTTGAAAGATCTTACGTAGTTCAGATTTGCTTCTAACTCACTATGCAGCTGACAATGACTTTTAAGTACAGATCTTCCTGTTTCCGCCAAGGACCACTGTACCTGTATGGATCGTCCCTATACCTAGCAGACTTAAAGATGTATAAAAGGCTCTGTAAGTGCAGGGGACAAGGGAGTAGCATAGACATATCCAGAGTATCAATGAAAACAGAGAGGATGAAACCTATTCACTTTAGTAGATGCTGAGAAGGACGAGGCGGTGCATCTGGGAATATTGTAGAGGAAAGTGGTAACTGAGCAAAGTGTTCAAAGATGATAGGAAGTCAGGTAGCAGCAGCACATGCATAGGTAAGAAGAAACCCTGGTTATGTTGACAGGATGAAGAGTTGGCTTGGGCTAGAGTGTGGGAGCCACTGATGGTCATGGTAGTGGTGATAGCAGCTAGAAGAGAGGCAGCACTCTTCCCATAAGGCTCTGCTAGGCTGTTCACTAGCACTTCTTCTGGGCTGGCACATTGGTGAAGGAGTTCCACTGAGCAGGAGTTGAAAGTATTTATTTTAGAGAGATAACTGGGGATATGCTGGCGAGTGTGGGCTAGAGATGGGAAAGGAAGTAACAGGGAGAGTTGCCAGCTCAGGGCTCCGTGGTTGATGACTAATTGGCCAGGCACCAGGAACTTCTAGTAGCTCTTGGAAAGGGGCAGATGGGCCCACCTCATGCACAATCTTTAAGACGGGCTGCTGTTGCCTGGGATGGCAGCAGAGCTGCCAGAAGAGCCAAGTTTCCTTTCAAAGAAATTTCTTTGGGATATTTTGAGAACCAAAAAGCCAGGAGTCGGCATTCTACTCTTTGTTCCTAAAGGGGTTAAAGATAGGGGAAAAAAATAAGTTTAAAGGCTTTTTAAAATTTCTTTCAGGGAGAGGTAGCTCAGGGATTAAGCCTCCACCTTGCAGGCAGAAGGTCCTGAGTTCGGATCCCAGATCCCACGTATAGACGCCAGGCGGAAGCGGGGGCGGCCTGCGCTTCTGGTCCTGGTAGGGCAGAGCCTGTGAATCCCGGGGCAGAAGGAGGTGGAGGCGTCCATGGTGGTTCGCAAACTCGTCCGTGGTTCTACACATACACAGACACACACACACACAGACACACATGCGCGCGCGCGCACATACACACGCAAATGCACACAGTTGAATAAATAATAAAAAAAAATTAAAAAAAAAAATTCTTTCAGGGAATGGGATTTGGGACCAAGGGTTGAAAATATTATAAAATCACTATATTCATGTATACAACATTAAAAATAATAATGATAAAAAGACAAAAAATGCTTTTATTCTTTTATAGTTTCATAACTGAATACAATGAATTTATGTCATTTTTATCCCTTGCTACTCAATAAGAGATTATTTGAATATTTACATGCCTATATGTGTAGACATAATTTTATATATCTACAAATGACATATGTACATTCATTTATATATGTATATGCATTCAGCAGGCTTCCCGTCCTAATTAGTTTCTTTTCTTCCTCTTCCTCCTCTTCTTCCTCCTTCTTCCTCTTCTTTGGAGAGTCTCATGTGGTCTTGGTTGACCTCAAACTTGCTTCATCATTGAAGTTGATGTCTTCAAGATTGGCCTTGAATTCCTCCTAATCCTCCTGCCTCACCCTCCCAAGTGCTGGGATTATAGCTATGTGCCACCATGTTCAGCTGTCCTAATTAGTATTTGTTTATTATTTAGGTTATTTGAGACAGGGTTTTCATGTAGCCCAAGCTGCTCCCTTTGTGGCCATGGATAGCCTTGAACTTATCTTCCTGATTCTTCTACCTGACCAGTTCTAGGATTATAGGCATGCACTACCATTCCCAACTTTGAACTTAATTTGGTTTTTCTAATTTTTTAAAATGAGTGTTTCATTGTAGAATGACTTTAGATTTTAGAAAGTGGTAAATGTAATGTAGAGTTCCCACAGACTCCAAACCCAGGTTTCAGTGTCGTGCAGAAGCTTATATTATTAGTATGTTTATTACAATGGATGCAACAATGTCAATATATGATTATTTACTGATACATTTTGTTCAGGTTTTTATTGAGTGTCCTTTTTTGTTGTTGGATCTCAGTATCTCAGGATACTGCATTGCATTTAGTCAGTCACCCTATCACCTTATACTTTTTTTTGCTTTACATTAGTTTGCTTAGACTCCTCTTGTTCAGATGTCTTTGACAATTTTGAATCTTTGAGAATGTTCTTAAATAGGCATTTGTCCCGTTTTTCTCATAATTAGATTGCAGTGATGAATTTGGGAGAGGAGGACCACACAGGTGGATTCTCATTCATTTCATGTCATATCTCATTCAGTCTTTGCTTTCCTGTTACTGTGACAACATACTCTGGCACAAGCAACTTAAGGGAGAAAGGATTTATTCTGAAAGACAGTCCAAGGTGAAGTCCATCAGGACTGGGAAATCACGATGGTCTCATCTCATCCACAGTCATTAAACAGAGAGGTGTGAATGCCTGCTGCCTACAGATTCCAGTTCATGATCCCCTCCCCAGGAAACAGTCCCACCCACAGTGGTTGGGTCTTCTCACCTCAATTAATGTAATTAGGATAATCCCTTACAGGTATGCCCAGAGGTTCTTTTTCCATGTGATGTTGGATTTTTGTCAGGTTCCCAATACTAGCATTACACAAAGGAAGGGAACAGACTATCAAATGACTTCCATTGTTGCCAAACTTGGCTACCTTGACTGAAGTGAGGTTAGTCAAGTTTCTGCCCTGCAATGTTTTTTTTTTTTTTCTGACCCCCCCCCTTTCCACACTTGACTTTTCTGGATGAAGTCATTCTACAAACTCTGTAATATGAGGAAGGAGGCATTATGTGCTAGTTCCGTAAGGGAGGAGTAAGTAAAGAAATGATCTGCAATTCCTCTTTGCAGATTTGTCTGTTCTATTTCATCCCAATTGAGTTTTGAGAAGGTGACTTCTTATCTGTCTTGTGCATTCCAAATACTAATTCCTTAGCACTTACATCACTTCTAATCATTTCCATCTAGTGACATGTTTTACATTTGTTTTTATATGTGTCATATATAAACAGATCTATGTGTCTTTTTTACTTACCCAGATTATAATATTTTTTGAGGACTGAAATAGTATCTTATTTGGTGCCACCTACAGAGTTGTCCATAGGGAGGGCAGTAACTACAGAATATATGGTTTTTCAACTTCATTTAATATTAAGACTTAAATACTAGCCATGATTAATAATTGAACAGATCATCAAGTCTAATATAAGAAATAGGGCAAGATGAAGATGCTGCTGATTTGGCAACTTGATTTGTGAAGATATCCTGAACTTGTAGTACTGGCTAATATGCTACTTAACTATGGGCTTCGCTATTCTGTGAGCACTTTATGTAAATGATTTAGTTCCATAGATAATCCTATAGATTGTCACTATTATAGTCTTTTGTTGTTGATGATGTTTCAGGGGTGGAATCCAGAACCTTGCACATGCAAGGCCAGTGCTCTGTCATTGGCCTTTATTCTCAGCACCATTTCCCATTTTCTAGGTAAGGAAACTGAGGTCAACAAAGTATAAATTGTCCAATCTCTTATAGCTAGGAAATGAGCCAGCTGGAATTTTGATCCGAATCTTTGGCTCTAGAGTTTTGGAATCTTAATCAGTGGGCTATAAAGTCACTCAAGAGTGGAGATTCACATGTTATTTTATTTGGGGGGAAAAAGGCAAGATCATTGTTTAAACATTTCATTCCAGTCTGTTAGGGTCCTCCTGATAACATGACAGCGATTTTGCTGTGTTTTTCCTAGGGGAAGTATTTCCATACAGCTGTGACTGTTTTCCCTAAAATTTTATGAGTAATTCTTTATATAGCACAACTCATCTTATTTCTGTAAAAGCATTTTCCACAATTGATAACTCATATAACAGACCGTATTCTAAATAGCCCTGACTCCCCTGCCATGTGATTTGTTGAAGGACAGCGGGCTTTTGACTTCTTCTCTGGCTTTTTTTTTTCTTTTTTAAACACAAGTGGTCACTACATCCTGCCAGATAAAACTGAGTGTGTTCCTTGTCTAAATGGTCACACCTCTGGGGCCGGGGAGGCAACCTAGATTCCTGCAGAGATGTAGGCGAGGGAGGACGACTTCTCAGAGAAGCCACCCAAGCTATGAATTGGCCCTGGTTTCCTGAACGATAAACAAATGCAAGCTTTGTTCTCACCACTCCTCATTTGGTCCCAAGTATGACTCAGGGTTAGGCTGGGTCCTCAGGCTTTGGCTGTTGGAAGGAAGTGGGAGGATTTCAGGGTAGTTCTAGGATCTTTTCAAACTGAAGAGAGGAGGCTGACTGCATGATGGCAGAAGAGGTATTTCTTTTTCCTTTTCTTTCTTTTCTTTTTTATTTGTTTTGCTCTTAGAGATGGAACAGAATCCTTTTAATTTGCATCTTATCAATGCGTCTTGTAGCAGAACTCCTGTGGGTTTGCATGGGTGGGTTTGAATGATATTATGGTTGCGGAGCTGTTGGCTATGTTAAGAGAGAACCTATCAAATATAAGGACTTTTTTTTAAGTGAAAAATTGCATTTGAGCTGTTTGACTCTTTTCTTCCCTGCCCCCATGGTTTTGGCCAATTTGGTCATTAATTTTTACAGATGTTTCCAATTTCTCTGCTTCTTTGGTTTTCATGTGCTCATGCTGCAGAGAGTAATTTAGACGCGCAGTTTGCACAAGCAGTAACTGTTACACCATGTCACAGAGATGTTTAGCAATTACAGATGTTTGTGCAGTAAACAAACTCAGCTTGCTTTTCAGGTTAGTTTAGGAAAGAGGAGTATATCAAGCAGCGTGAGCCAGCTGTGGGGCGTTTCATCCTTGGGGGTCACAGACATTTGGAGTTTTCCTTGTGAATGGAGAAGCTGTGAGTAGTGACTTCCAGGGGCTGTTGAACTGCTTTTTATGGAGATAAAGATTTCGCCTAAAGTTTTGTAGTGTTGGGCATTTCTATTTGCAGATTTAGTGTAGAATAAAACAAAACACCAAGTTACTTGCTTTTCGCAAAGTTTGCTGGCAGTAAATGGTCATATTTCTCTCTAGGAGTTACTCATAATTGTCTGTCTAAAAGCAGAAGTTAGTCATTTTCCAAAGACAACTTAAAATTTCCTAAGTACACTACAGGATAAATAATGCTTGCAATTGTTTTACGTCTTCCATATACCTGTCTCTCATTGCAAAGAACAGAAAAGTAAAGGGAGGGATGAGGTCTATATAATGCACTCTCTTTTTATGTCTTCTACCGGCTTTAACTTATATTTTCAGAAGTATGAGCAAAGGGAAAATAGCACGGCAAAAATTAATCATGTTCCAACACAATTTTAAGTATAACAGAATGTCTTGAAAGTTTTTTTAGTGGAGATTTTGGCTTTCTTAGGAGGACAGAGGCTGATATATGAGGGGAGATTCAGGGATTGACTAAATCAAGTTATTCTGAAATGGCTTGAGGGGATTTTCCTAAGGAAACAGATCTGAAAATTAAATTAAACTTAGGCTGGAATGCAAAGCAGTGGGTGTCACTTTGGCGTCTTCGTATGTATGTCATAGAACTTTGTTTTCATTCATTCCTTTCCCCCATGGTCTTCTTCTAGCCTCCTCCCCAGTACCTTTCTGAGTTTTTTTTTTTTAATAAGGAGAACTTTGAATTAGCTGTTTGCAGGCATCATTAGAATGGAGGACTTTTCATTGAGGAAATGCACAAAAGTATAATAGACTGTAAGATATGAATATGGAAATGTCTCAGCAGCTTCAGTCCCTCCCTCTGCAGCTTATCTGGCCCCTCAGGCAGGGTTCTGGAAATGGGAAAGGAAGGGAGTCCTGCAAGACCCTTGCTTGTTCTATTTTGATTCTGTGACCACCTGCGAACTACTTATTACACTCCAGTACTCCCTGAATGCTTTGCAAGAATCCTTTGCAGTCGTTTTTAATAAAGTGGAAGTGCATAATGAAATAGATGGAAAATATCCTTAGTCCTATTATTGAAGAAGAACTCTAACATTTTCTGTGTTTCCTCCCAGACTGTTTTTGTGAGCCTGCACATGCATGCAAGGGCACACATGTCATATTTTATGCAACAATGGTTTCCTGGTTTGAAAACTTAGCATGTTATGGGTTCTCTTTTTCTTCTAGGTAACTACATAGCATCTGTAAGGTTTCTGTTCATTGAACCAATTTCCATTTAATAACTGTTTAAATTGCTTTCATATCCTTGATACTTTGCATATATTCAATATCAAAAGTGACATTCTTAGACCAGGTCTGGTAGCTCATGCCTGTAATTCCAGCACTTAGGAGACTGAGGCAGAAGGATTGCCGTGAGTTGGGAGTCAGTCTGTGCTACATACTTCACGCCAGCCTGGGCAAGGCCCAGTCCCAAACAACCAGCATTATCTTGTATACACCATTTCTCTCCCCTTGATTATTTCTTTAAGCTGAATTGTTTGTTTGTTTGGCTAGTTGGTGATTGTGTGGTATGGGTTTTGTGGCTGTGTGCTCCTGTGCATACATGTGGGGAGCTAGAGGAGGATGTTGCTGTTTTCTGCTATGGTTTGCTACCTTTATTCCCTTGAGACAGGATTTCTCACTGAACCTGAAACTTGTCTTTTCAGCTAGGTTAGCTCGCCAGTGAACTTCTGAAATCAGACCCCCCCCCACACACACAGTGTTGGGGTTATTGGTACTTATAGCCATGCCCAATTTTTTTTTTTATGTAACTACCGGAACTTCAAATTGAGGTCCTCATGTTTGCACAGCAAGTGTTTTCGGCCACTGAGCCATCTCCCCAGTCCCCCTCCCCCATTTTTTTGAGACGAGTCATACACAGCCCAGGCTGCCTTCAAACTGAGTATGTGGTAGAGATATCCTTGAACTTCTGATCCTTCTTCCTCTACCTCCATGTTTGGCACCCTAAATTGAATTTTCCAAGGAGAAATTTCCAAGTTAAAGACTAATTTGACCTTGGCTTGGTTTTTAATAAAAAATAATCTGGATATATAGTGTCTTAAGGACTTCCTGGATAATAAAGAATAGACGTTCTTAACGCCTCACACTTAGTTGAGCTTCTTGGTGGAAATCACCCTTAAAGCTTTCTAGAACTGGGCATGGTCACACACCCCTGTAATCTTTGCATTCTAGAGGCTAAGACAGGAAAGATTACCCTCCAGAAATCAAAGGAGTCTGATCTACATAGTGAGGTCTAGGCCAGCCTGGGCTACAGAGAGAGAACCTGACTTTAAAAAAACTAATTAACTAACTAGTTAATCAATTAAAATGTTCTATATACAGTTTGTGGCACATGCACATAGTTATGCAGCCATTAAAACTCTTCATCTTCGGAACCTTTTCATCCTGCAGAACTCTTTACCCACTAAACATTAACACTCACAGTATTCTTCCCTAACACCTCCCCCCAAACTCCATTGTGCTCTTGGACTTTATGAATTTTGACTAGGTACTCTATATATGTGGACTCATGCAGACATGTCCTTTTATGACTGGCTTAATTCATGTAACACAATGTACTGTACATGCCTCCAGGTTGTTACTCGTGACCGAATTTCATTCCTTTCAAGGTTGAATAATAATCCACTATGTATTTATACCTCAATTTGTTGATCCATTTATCGGTTAATAGATATTTGCATTGTTTTCACCTGTCGTGCCTATTGTGAAAAGTGCTGCAATTTACTTCATCATACCATTACCTATCCTTGCTTTCAGTTCTTTTGGCTAGATCCCCTGCAGTGGAATTGGTGTATCATATGATAATTCTAATTTTAATGTTTTGAACAACCTTCCTGTTGTTTTCCACACTGATGCACCACATTTTATTTTTATGAGCAATTCATGAGATCCTAATTGTTTCTGTCCTCCCCGTCTGTACCATTCTTTGCTTTTGCTGTTGTTGTTGCTGTTCTGATAGCAGCCGTCCCAGTTAACATGAACTGATATGGCACTGTTAGAATCGATGTTTTACATGTGACCAATGAGTAAGGGCTGATCAAAATTTTATTTTCATGTTCAAGTGGAAGAATTGTAGACTTGGGGAAAAGGTTTTCTGTCTGAAAATCACCTTGAACTAGCCGAACATCTGCATAATCAAGAGATTGCAAGTTGCCTGAAAGAACTATTTGTATTGTTTTCAACTTTTGCCTCTCATGAAAACACTCGTTTCAAAAGGTAAAAGGTGAAAACAACACAAATATCTATTAACAGATAAATGGGTCAACAAATTGAAGTAAAAATATGCAAAAATATGGAGTATTGTTGATGATAGGCCCCCTTTCCTACAGGCTCCGAAGGAAAAAAAAATAGTGTCCATGCGATTGGGATGATTCTCTCTTTTCATGCAACCTCTGCCTCTTACCTTGAATCTATACTAGGGCGTCTTATTGGAGAGTGGGTTCAAAATAGTTCTTACAAGAAGCATTTCTCCTATGTGCCAGAGTTAATTCTAAGTGATTTTTCTCTTGATTCTTCTTATGGAGTGGAGGGAGGAAGCAAGCTGAATGATTGTTTTTCTCTTGTTGTCTTCTACTGTACAGTTGCTAGGGAAGAAGAGAAGAAACCCTTATTTTTTTTGCTAAATTATTTATATGTCTCAATTGATAGTCTTTCATGGGATTACAGAATTACCTGTAACAACTATCTCCTTTTTTGATCTTTGCTAATGATTAATTCATAATATTTATATTATGGAATTTGGAGATGCTTTTGGGTCCTGAAACTCAAGCTTATCTCTGAATGGCCATTGAATGATTATGCTTTTACACTTTGCTTGATTTTCGGATACACTCAGTAGTTGTAAAATGATAGTCTGACTAATTGGAGTTCAGTGAAATGTGATAAATTTAATGCAACTTAAAAATAAGTAATTCATCTTATTTTGCTCTGTGGTGGTTTGTCTTTTCTCATATTTAACAAGTTTAAATTGCAGGACTCAATCAATTACTCAGCATCTTCTCTTGTAGTTCTCGGTGTCATTGGAACCCATTGAGCTAGTGTAAGATTTATTCCCAGCTCAGACTCTGAATATCAGAATATTTCTAAATAAATGTATGCCCATAAATGCTCTCAGAACAAATGGAAGGAAACATAGGCATAATATATTCTACTTAAGCTTCTAACTGATAATTCACCTCTTTTGAACCTTGGCGTAATCGTTTTAAAAGTCTTAATTTATCAATTAAGACTGCACTGGAATTTCCTTAAAAGATACCTTTTATTTTTTTCATCAAAAGACCATCTTTTAGCCATTTCATGAATGCCTTGTGATTCTCATGTGTTACCCCAATTACACTTCTCCTTGAACTTTTAGGAATTAAATAGGCAGGATCTGAAAAAAAATTAAGGTGGGTATCACTTAAAAGTGGGTTTCTGTTTTGGTCATGTAAGACAAGGAGCTTGGTCGTGGTCCTCTCACCAGCTAAACCCTTTTACCCGCCAGTGATTTTCATGTATCTTGCTCCATTGATTGTGGTGACATGTGCTCAGTCTCTTCTTTTAATGTTGACTTCTTAGACAGGAGTCTCAATTTACGTCTCCATAAGGAAACAGCTTCTTTTGGGCATCATTTCTAGACCATTTGTAATAATGAAAGTGGATACTAAGTAATGATATCAAAGGCATCAAGGTTTTAGATCATTTTTTATTTTTTTAACTTCATTTATTTACTTTGTATGGGTGTGCGTGCACGCATGCTTGTATGTGTGTGTGTGTGTGTGTGTGTGTGTGTGTCAGAGGGTACTATGTGTCCCTGTAGAGGTCCAAGAGTGATTTCAAGAATCATCTGGATTGCTTCTGCCTCCTTTTTGCTTTGCTCTGGATTTTCCCAGGCAGTACAGGCCACAGCCCTTTTTTTCCTGGCATTTTTACATGGGACTTGGGATGTGAACTCAGGACTTTCTGCTTGTGAAGCAGAGTCTTAACCCCTGAGCCATTGAGTTCAGTACTTAGCACTATTCTGTGACCTCTCTAGAAAGAGCTAGATGCCTTATTAGTCTTCCACATCTTGATATATGCATTTAGTTCCTTTTGCTTCTTATCCTACTATCCCCGTGTACATTTATAAGCAGCAAAAGCCAAGTTACTCAGAATATAGAATCCTGTTTTCTCAAGTGATAGGAATATAGATACTGTCATTTTCAATTCAGAAGTCATAAAAATATTATGACATGATTAACTCAGGCTCATGCATGGAAATACTTTACCTAGCCAGTGTTCATCATAGTACCAATTTGCAATATAGATATGAGCAAAACATAATTAATGAGCGGCCAAGAGTTGTATTTGAGTGAGGGAAGGGATCACTAAGTTTTTAAACCATAAAACAATAACTCTGTGGAGCTGTTGAGCAAGTATGTTTGTGTATAGCCTGACTTCAAACTTGTCTCATCCAATTCTGTATGAAATAAAGGTTTTAATAGTGGTTGATTTTTGCCAAGAAATTGAAAGACTAGACAGAGACAAAAGTATTCTAAGAGGCTATGATGGAAGGCATTGAATGAAAGCCGCCCAGAAGCTAGATATCAGGAGTCGTGGAAAAAACTTGCTCGTTTACAACACAGGAAGATGACTACATAAACTCTATGAGGAAATTAAGAATAATCCAGGATTCGATGGCTGATCTTTCATTCTACCAGTGGCTTAAAAAATGGAACCCCATGTAACTTTGGGGCAGGGTAATGCAGTGGGAATAAATGAGTTGCCCATTAACGAGGGCCGATAAACTCATTTCATTGTCCTGTGGGTTGAAAATGAAATCTTTTCCTTGAAAAAAAAACTCTGTAAATTTGGGAGCATGACCAATATGCAACTCATTTACCAGAAACATGTTAAATATAATAACACAAGGGTGGCAAATGCAGTGTCCACTCCAAAAGTGCCATTCCTGCTCTTTGTCCTCCTTTGTCACTATCTTCCATGAATCTGCATTGTGTTTTCCCAGTGTGGAGCCTGTGGCAAGTCTTTGTGTAAGGCACAAAAGAGGAATTGGCTCTAGGAGCTTACAAGTAGAGAACATTGCAGTGAGTATTCTCCATTGTAATAGAAAAGGACAAGGAATTGCCCAAAACCAGAAAACATATCAGTTGGAATATTTTACTTGGTGCATTGTGTTGCCTACTTGCTCCCCCCCAAAAAAAACCCTCAAAATATCCAATTTAAAAATCCCATGAGTAAAATTGGTGATTTTTGTGTTTTCTTTTTCTATAAGTTGTCTTTATATATGCTATAGAGAAAGGAGAAAAGGGGGGGAGTGATTTTAGTAAAAACGAGTAAGAACATGTGAAATGCATAAGGAGGATTCTCATTAGTTCCTATGGTTTGGATCCATTTTGCTTGAAGTCAGGCATCTTGAAAGAACTCCCAGCCTTGAGAGAACTTTCTTCTTCCTCTTCATACTTGCTATTAACCTGGGTTAAAGGAGTAGTGAAATGATGAATGAAGGGGAATGATAGTTAAATACAGAACATGATGTACTTTTGCTCCCAACTAGAAATTACAGAAGATTTCTCTTTAAAGTGCATGTATTGATCTTAGAAGCTGGGGAGATGGCCCGGTTGGTCCTGCCTGCCTCACAAACATGAAAGCAGGAGTTTGGCTCCCTGCCACCTATGTTTAAAAAAAATGCATGTGTGTAATCCTAGCCTGTGCCTGTAATTCCAGCACTTAGGAGGTAGAAACCAAAGAATCACTTAATCTTCAATCAATCAGCAAGGTCCACATTCAGTGAAAGACATTGTCTCAAGAATGAGAAAGAAGGAAATATTGGTAGAGAGCAATAGAAGAAACATGCATATACACATATATGCACACCCATATGTCCCTACATGTGCATACACACACACACACACACACACACACACACAGAGTTTTGAACAAAGAGAGGTACATTTATTTAATCTGTTCCCATCTCTAGCTAGAACCCAAAAGAAAAAGTCAGTCATAATTTTTTAAGTCATAAAATCCAAGGTATGGTCACATTGAGTGGAAATGTTTGTGAAGGAGCAAAGAAATGGAAAATATCTGTGACAACTATGTGATGTAAAAGTTGTGATATACTTCAGTAAATAGCTTGTTTTAAGAAAAGCGAGGAACAGGAGAACTCTCAAAATTTGGTCTAAATTTCATCACGCTTGTTTTTTTTTCTTTTTCTGCTATTTAAGAAACCATTTCTAGTAAGTACTTTGATTTGTGTGTAAAAAGAATTTTCACATGAACAAAAAGGATGATGGAGCTCTGGGCCCTTTTTAAATAGATCCCACCCTTTAATCCATACTTTTAAAGAACAGAAATGAGGACTCTGTAAGCATTGTCTTTGATCATACACAAAAAAAGTTTGAATTCTTTTTCAGTCTTTTGAATTCTTTTTCAGTCTTTCTCAGATGGATGAATAAGAAATTTAAGGGTTTAATTAGAAAAACAGGAAATAAATTTCTGGCTTTGAAAACATTTGTTAAAATGTTCCAATACTTTATTTGGAACAGCATTTATTGGAAATGGCTCCACATCATCTACTTAGTCACTGAAAATATGAACTGATAAATAACTGTAAGCAATGGGGATGATAAATGGCAGGGTGTCTATATGGGTGGCGTCTTACAGATTACTATCATGATTCATTTTACATCTAATATTCTTAACATTGTACTAATGACTTGGAAATATAATGACACACAAATGAATATTGCATGTCATTTCTAGCTAGATGGTATTGCAAATCAAATCAGATCTTATGAACAGACACATAATGTGGGGAGGTAGGTAGACTGCAATGTGTAGCTATGCTTGTGTACTTCAGTCTGTTTCTTAAAACTCCCCTTTTTTCTGATCGTAAAGCAAATTTTGGAGCACTAGATGATTAAGACAAGAAAGCAAAAAAGCACCAACACATAATCTCCCCGAAGCAACCACTGTTAGCATTTTTAAATATTAACTTTCAGCTCTTTTGCCATACATTTTTAGCTGGTTGAGATCATACCACACACATAATTTTTACCACATACATAACGTTGTATCTTTTTCATGTAGCATTATATGAATTTTCCCATGTCATTATACACTTTTTGTAAACATCTGTTTAAAAGTCTGGAGAAGCACAATTTTTTTTCCTTTTCGTGGTGGTACTGGGCATTGAACCCAGGACCTTGTGCACACTAAGTAAGAGCTGTACCACCAAACAATACCTCCTGCTCCCTTGGTTCTTTTTTTTTTTTTAACATTTTTTATTATTATTTCTGCTCATACAAACTTAATAGGAACACCACTTCCCTCCCTCCCTTCTCCTCCCCCGAACCCCCTACTCCCCCTCCCCTCACCCCTCCCTCTCCATCCCCCAATGCCTCCCCCCCAATCCCCAGAGAGTCCTTTAATGTGCATGCCTGACTCTCCTCTGGGTCCTCCTCTCCGATGACATACAAGGACCCAGTTGTATTTCCCTGAACCCTTTCCTGTGCTCCCCTTAAGCATAGGAACACTACTGTGGCTGTCAATCCCTTGTCTCCAAGGATTTTGGTGCCTTTAGCAGATGCTAGACTTTGTGAGGTCAATAATGTGTTGGACATTGCACAGGGCATGCAAAGTCTAATTATGGTTGCTTCGGCCCTAACTTGTGTGGAGTATCTTGCATATCATTGCTCCTCCCATCCTTTTGCTCTTACACTCTTACCGCCCCCTCTTCCGCAAATGTCCCTGAGCTTCAGGATGGGGAGAGATTAGTCTGACCTAGTTCTAGGTGGTTGATATAGAGTCTCTGAAGTTCTGGATAGTGGTTTGTTGATTTTCTTTTGCAGTTTTGCTGCTCCTACAATGCCCTTCACTCCATCCTGATGGGCATTGTATGTCACCCCCTGGCCAGAGACAAAAAGCTGTTAAACTAGAGTCTTGTTATAAAAGCCCATTCAAAGGTAGATGTAATAAAAGTAGGAAACCACAGTGAGGGAGGGGCCAATCACCCATTTGCAAAATGGTTACTTTTTATCTGCCAGATTATATGCCCTCCCCTTCTGGTGAGATCATACCCCCTCAGTTGTAAATGATCAGGAACGAAAGTCTCTGAATTTACCTTGGTTCTGTTTTAAGGCTTTAAAAACGCAGAAGATCTGGGGAATGTGGCACTTGGTCATTGCATTGATTCTTATGAACAAGTTTTTTTCAATCCCCCATATATCTGAGAACACAACACTGTTTTAACCTAAAAAGAAAAACCTAGGGCAGCAGTCTGGGGATGCACTGTACAGTGGTGCACTACACAGTGCTCAGAAGACTGGGTGAATTTAACGTACTCTTCATAGGCTCTGAACAGGATTCCAGTGCTCCTTCTTTGCTGATCCTGAAAGAAGGCTTTAAGAGCAGCGGCTGGCAAGAGGCCTGTTCACTTCCAGGTAGAGGATTGTGAATTCAGCTTTTCACATTAAGTATCTGTCAGTAATTTCCACTAGCGGCTTTAAACAGCTGTACCTCATGAGTTTACGGCCTCATTTGGCCCCTGTTTCTTAACCGCCTCAGGAGGAGTATCTGTTTGGCTCAGTGATTTAGGATTTCTTCATCCATTACTGAACGGATGCCAAACTTTATAAAAGATGGCTTGGGGTGATTTTTCTATGGTGGTGTGTTTGCTCCCGAGTATCAAAATCCTCAATAAAAGACTGTCTCTTCCCTAACAACGGGCTGTTTTTCCCCAGATACATGCCTTATTGTCTTTTCCATCCTTAACAGTAGATTACAGTTTGGAAGTGGTGAGGAGCAGCTGGCATGGACTCCGCTTGGGGAGGCTTCTGAGCACTCACAGGGAGCACCACCTTTTTTCACCTGAATTGCCTGCAGATTGTCAGCTCTGACCCTCCTTAGTTCTTCTGTCTGCTCTGTCTGCTTTGCCTGTCTGGCAGTAACTGCTTGGTGATGGAGGTTGCTTTTCATCCCTTCTCCGCTTTCAGATTTATCACTTTCCTCCAGGCATATTTCTGCTGTATGAAAGTTGCTTCATGCTCTCCAGTCCCCAAGCAAAGGAATGGAGTGGTTAGCCTGCTGTTTCGAGAAAATGTCATCTTGGAACATTCTAAGTAGAATTAATATAAGGCATTATGATGGTTGATTTTTTTTTTTTTTAATTCAGTCTCATTCAACAGCAGTAAGCATGTTACACACCTTTTCTCACTTCATCCTTGTAGAAAATCTGTGACTGTGGCTTAGTGGGTAAAAGTACTTGCCACCAAGCCTGTTGACGTGAATTCAATCATCCCTGTAGCCCATGTGATGGAAGGAAAGAATTGACTCCACTAAAATTGTCCTTTGATCCCTTCATGTGTAGTATGGCAGAGAGAAAGAGAGAGATCAAAATCTATGGTATTTGAATATTCATTTCCATTTCAGAAAAGGAAACAGGAACAGAGAGGTTAAATAACTTGCCTGAGATCACATAGCTAATATGACTGCTTCTGAAGACCATTTCTTTGTATATTAATCAATTATTTGTGTGTGTATCACACGCCCACACACATGCAAGTACACACATGCTATGGTGTGTCTGTGGAGTTCAGAGGACAACCTTTGTGAAGTTGCTTCCACCTTAACATGGGTTCCAGAGGTTGAACTCAGGTCATCACGATTGTGCGACAAGTGCCTTTACCCACAGAGCCATCTCTCCAGTCCTAGAGACTATTCCTATCCAGTATTAACGTATACTTAATACTAGACACTGAAGGAAAGATGAATTTATTTGTTTCATTGTGACATTCCTTCAGAATGTACCACACGTTGTACTTTTCAGTTTTTCGGATGGATGTTGAGTGTCTCTGTTGGACTGCAGCAAGTTTTTCCTCTAATGTATTTCAGTAGCTACCAGATCAGTCCTCCCACTCCATATCTTCATTCCATTTTATGAAAGGACACAGAGAGAAGTAGCCAGAAACCCAAAGCAGAGGGGAGGGCTATTCTCCCACAGGAGGTGAGAAGGAATTTCTATCTTTAGCATCTCAGATATTTTCATTGGAGACATAGACTAAGGATTGGTCCACACTGTTGGATGTGTCCTAAAAATTTATGAGTGGGGTACCCTGAGGTTAATTTGATCTCTCTTTAGGGATCTCCATTATTTTGTGGGTTGTTTTGATGTTGTTTCTTTTAAAATTTTATTAAGACGATTCACTATGTGGTTCAGATGGCTTTGAACTTCCTGTGCAGCCTAGGCTAGCCTCAAACTCAAAAATCCTCCTGCTTTGGCCTCCTTCTGGGTATGCATTCCCACACTCCACTTGGATCTCCATTCTTGAAATACCTTGAAGTCATCTTTCTGAGTATATTGTGATCTATACAGAAGATGTATCAAATGCATATCTGACCTCCAAGTATATACAAGAAGATCCTATTTCAATAAGCATGTGACCTGGACACATTGTTTATGATAAAAACAATATATTAAAAATACAAAACTTTAAAAATAGTTTTTAATTTTTACAAATACATTATTGTGCATATAATATTTGTGGGGGGGCAGCACATACATATCATAACACACGTTCAGGTCAGAGGACAGCTTGGTGGAATCTGCTCTAGCCTTCCACCTTAATATCAATTCTAGGGTTCAGGTTTGCATGACAAGCACCTTTACCCATTAAGCCATTTCTTTGGCCTTTAAATAAATTTAAATTTAATTATCATGTTCCTGGAACACAGATGATTGTGTATGTGCACAGAGGCATGTGTGTGCCTGTGGAGGCCCAAGGGTGACATCAGGACTCGTCCTGGATTGCTCTAACTCATTGGTTGCTCTGGGGTCTCCCAGGCTCTGCCTGACAGGTTTGGAATTGCAGGCCACTGTCATATGTGCCTGGTATTTTTTTTTTTTATGGGGGATGTCTGGGCCCACGAACCAGCATGAACCCGAACCTACAAACGTGGGAATCTGAAGTGGGAGCGGTAGGAATTAAAAGTTTCAGGCTTGGGTCAGAGGGGGTCTTGGATGTCCACCATCATCCAAGCCAACTTTATTGTAAAAGCACAGGGGTTTTATAATCAAGAAACAGGGCCAAATTCAGGAAAACATCAGAGGAGCAGAACCAAATTCTTTTTTTTTTTATTATTATCATTATTTATTCAGTTGTGTGTGTGCATATGTATATGTGCGCGCATGCGTGTGTGTCTGTGTGTGTGCAGAACCATGGACGAACTCGGGAACCACCATGGACGCCTCCACCTCCTTCTGCCCTGGGATTCACAGGCTCCGCCCTACCAGGACCAGAAGCGCAGGCCGCCCCTGCTTCCACCTGGAGTCTATATGTGGGATCTGGGATCCGAACTCAGGACCTTCTGCCTGCAAGGCAGACACCAGAACCAAATTCTTTACAGGATTATGTAAAACATATGCATTCTAGTTAACAAAGAGAAGTCAGGAGTGACATCTAGCTGCTGAGGGACCAGACATGATGTCGCCAGGTAAACAGGCATGTTACCTTGTTGCCAGAAGAGAATGGACAATGTATGTATGCCCCAAAACAAAGTTACTTGGCTCATGCATTAACATCTCACAGGTAAGCAGGACTGAACTGTTGGGGGGAGGAACAGCCCAGCCAGTTTCTTAGAGAAACAAAAGCTTTCCAAAGGACCTGGGAGTTTTCTCAACTTCAAGGAGGGAATTCAGCCTATCATTGTCTTGCAGACAAGACGCAAATCAACCACCCAAGGGAAGAGTCACTCAATGGCCTGTTCAGTTGCTAATGTATCATCCAGAGCTCAGGCTTCTGGGCCTAGGAACCCCCACAGGGGGACCCAGGATTTTGAACTCAAGTCCTTTTTGCTTGTAAGGCAAAGATTTTAACCACTGAGCTATCTCCTCAGCCACAATCTCTTTTCTGTAGTAACAAATTTTGTTCCTCGATAATTCCACACATTAAATTTATTCTCCCCTCTATCTTTCTTCTCTCTCTTTCCATGTCTCTCATATTTATGCTCTTGTGTTTTACTTTGTGTAACTGTGTAACTGGGTTCAAGCAAGGCTCCCCTGTGTAATTCTAGGGTTAGGGTCTTCTCTTGGAGGCTACTAGGTTACTCTGTGGGCAAGCAACTGGATGGTTCCCCCCCAACCCATTGGTTACCCATTGTTTAGCCACTCTTTGTAGGGTCTTGTGGATTTCTCCTCAGCTCATAGCCAATCATCATGTATGTAAGTCTACTGCATGCCTGGTGTCAGTAACCATCTCTGTTGTGGGCTCATGAACTGTCACAGCCATGTTGTTCTTGGAGTATGGCATTTCACAGCCCTTCCCTGTCTTCTGTCTCTTATGTTCTTCCTGCCCTGTCTTCCACAGAGGCCCTCCCCCTCCCAGCCTTTAGGGGTAGTATACATGAAATACTGAGGGCTGAATTCTCAACCTTTAATCATACTTAGCATCTTACACACTTATGAGTCTCTGCATTCACCTTTTGTCATGATAATGAGGAGATCCTTTGCATAAGCGTGTTCCTCCTTTTTTGATGTTCCCTGATCCTGGAGGGGAAACAGTTAGATATTCCACCTGGGGCTGAGGGCGCCAAAGTAATCTATTCATTGCCCACCTGGTGTTCATGTCTCAAATAAAATAATGTAATATTTATATGTAGTCCACATGCATCCTCCATATACTTGAAGTTGTCTCTAGGTTACTTAGAATACTTAATGCCCTATAAGTAATATATTAAAAGTTGCTATACTGTTGAGGGAATAATGACAAGAAAAAGGTCTGTATGTTTTAGTATGGCTTCAATGGTTTCACCAAATGTTTTAAATCTGTGATTGAATGCTTGGATGCAGAACTCACAGACATAGAGGAAAGGCATATGTTTGAGGTTTGAGGTTCTTTTTTATGACTGGCTTCAGTCTCCTAGTGTTATGTCCTTAAGGATCATACATATTGTAACATCTGACAGAATTTCCTTCCTTTTAAGACTTAATGGTATTCTGTTATATGCTGTGAGCCTTTTAGGTAGTGGTTTTACTTGAAAACAAAGCAACAAAGCACACTCCAACTATCACCATTTTAAAAAGAAAAATGAAAATGTTTCATTTCTCTTCCTCGCTCTAAAAGGGCAGAAAACATTCTCTGGAAATTTAATTTGGGAAAAAAATCATTTTTGTCTTTAGTTCAGACATTGTTGGAGGTATTCTTGACTAACAGTTTACATTTGTCAGATTAGAAAGATGCTTTTTGTATGTGTTAAGAGCTTCTCATGTGTCTGTGTTTAAAAAAATGTTTTAGTTTTCAGCTGATAGATTGACTGATGTTTTAACAGGAAGCCAAATGTTCAAAACTATAGGATGCCTGTTGCTTTTTCACTAAGTGCTTCTTCAGTAGCATCAGAACATTGAGAAACACATTCTCCGTGATTCTTCCCATCAGGGAAAATTCCTCATGATGTTTCTCTGAGCCATGGGATCTGGCTCTTCGACTCACTCATTAGAATGTGAACTTAATGTGTTTCTTTTTTTGCACCTGGTAGGCACTCAATCACTAGGTGGCATGCACGTAGGTAGACTCAAGAGCATCACAAAATTGGAAAATTTTCCATCCTATTCAAGCCAGCTTGCAATCACTGATTTAGGCCTGCAGAAGATACAAGCTATGGCTAAGCAGACAGTCTAAATGCCCCTCAGATAGCTTTCCTACATCCACAGGTATTTGCTGCTTTAACTGGATGTTTGCGTCAGCCTCCCCGTTGCCTCCTTGACTTTCTCACATCCTTTGTCTCTTTTTCATTTCTCATCAGTCTTAGTCACACATTGGAGTATCCCACAACCTCTCCTTACCTTTCATGATGACTAGATGCCTTGGGGGAGACATGACAGACTAGTGTAACACTACCTCTAAGCTATCTTGCTGACCTCTGGGCCAAGCCACTCTCTGTTCAGGTCCCTGCCCTTTCCACTGAGAACCTCTACCACTTCCATCGCAGCCCTGGGCTAAAGTGATTCTTCTGCCTTAGCCTTCTGAGTACTGGGATTCTAGGCACACCCACCATGTTCGGTTCTTGTGTCTAGTCTTGCCATGCTTCTTTGCTTTTCTTCAGCTAGTACCTTCTGTACCATGTTCTCTTTGGCTATTTCTTGCTCATCTTTAAGAATTTAGCACGAGACTCATTGCTGCCATCGGCAAGACTTATTTTCCCATATACATTGATTACTACCTCTTTTTTCCTCTTTGGCACACACCTCCAGTGTATTGTCCATTCCTTCGCACTGGGATGCTCTGCTATTGAGTCTGCCCTGCTGATGATTTTAACCACTTAAAACTCAGGTTTCTGCCTCTTTCATGTTTGTTTAAGCAGTATCTAGCATAAAATGGTGGGTGAATGAAGTCTCTGAGGCAAGCCTTCATTTTAGAGTTGCAAAGGCAAACTGAGTTCAGCAGGTGGCTTTGTCCTTACATATGTCTCACATGTAAAAATATCATGAACAAGCATGGGATGCATGTCAGTAGATGTTGCAGTTTCTCTTCATGTTGCTGGTAAATCCATGACCACGCAACTTAAGGGAACAAAGAATTTATTCTTACATACGATTCTGGTTGTAGTTCATAATCCAACTTGACAGGAGGGTCACACCACCAGCAAGAGCTGAGGGGACTGGCCACAGAAATTGCTGAGAGAGAGCCAAACATCACTTTTCAGTCTGAGTCTGCCAAAGTATGCCCAAGTACTGAACCGTCTCTCCCCATTTTATCTATCTGAGACTGGTCCTATCCACCATGGGTCTTCCCACATCAATTAGATAATCTCCTTCAGGCTTGCTTAGAGACTACCTTAATTAACAGTTCTTCAAAGATATGTCTAAATTCTCAAACTTCGGTTAGCAATTTAATTCTCATATCTAACTGGCACAGAAGAAAATGTCACTGGAAGCTGCTCTATTACTTGGATGTGCTTTAGTTGAATTTTATACGTAAGATGGACTCAGGTATACTGGAGGGAAAGTGCCATTGG
Source organism: Typhlomys cinereus (assembly GCA_023101885.1). Classification (NCBI taxonomy): domain Eukaryota; kingdom Metazoa; phylum Chordata; class Mammalia; order Rodentia; family Platacanthomyidae; genus Typhlomys; species Typhlomys cinereus. The sequence continues at coordinate 2,018,112 of JALPQD010000136.1, read as the reverse complement.
TATAGAGAATTGCCTGGGCAGTGTTATTGAATAAAGAAACATATAGAACCAAAAAGGATAATTGTATGTGAAACGATTTCATGCAGCTACTTGGTGGTAACAGTAGGATTGATTCATGTATATACAGCATGCTTCGTGTTAAATTACTGGACAAAAGAAAACTCAAACCAGCCTATGATATTTACGTCTGCCATACTATCCTATTCTGTCCCCTACCCAATTAATCTCTCTCTCTCTGTCTCTCTCTCTCTCTCTCTCTCTGTATGTGTATACATGTGTGTTTGTGTATGGCTCTGTGTAGAACAGAGCACTTGAAGTGTGTGTGCTTGTGGAAGCCCAAGGGTGATATTGGGAATCATCCTGGATTGCTGTACCTCCTTATTGCTTCGCTCTGGAGTTTCCCATTTTCTGCCTCCCAGGTCCGGAAATAAAGGTCACTGCTGCCATTTCCTCCAGTTTGTTTGTTTGGTTTTTTTCCCCCATGGAATCTGGAATCTAAACTCCGATCTTTTTGCTTAGGAGGCAAAGGCTTTAACCCCTGAACCATTTCTCCAGCCCAATCTCTTCTTAATGCCACCAAATACATCTAAAATGAGGGCCCTGTTAAGCAAAAGAAACCAATCCTCTGATAGAAGGAACATTTACAATATTCTTTGTTATAACAGTGAAAATTGTCTTTTGAAGTATAATAGCAAGCTGTATTTTGTCACGGTAGTATATGAAACTGAAATAAACCTCTGCTTATTCATCCTCAGCGAATAAGATGATTCTATAACAAACGGGCACACAAGCTCCTCTCTAGGGAACAGTGGAGATAAAATAGCAACAGATTTTCATATATTGTCAGACGTCTGGTGAGCTGTCTTCTGATTTTCCTAGTGTCTGAATGCACATTCTCTACCTCATTGAACACAGAAGCAGGTCTTGATTCCATCTTCAACACTGAGACTCCCCAGCATCAGCAGAAACCCCTACTAAACTTAAAAACATGCTATTGTTTTGTCGAAAAGATGATTTTTAACCTTCATGTGACTATTGCGTATGGGTTTTTTTTCCCAACGTTTTTGGTACACACTGGGTAGAGCTCCTCAAAAAACAGTCAAAGGAGCCAAATGGTCAGATTCTGGTAGAAGTTAAAGGCCATGATAGAAGAATGTAGCTTAAATTCTACATGCAAGCACCTCTTCTTTCTTCTCTCCTCCCATACACATAGAAAACAGACTTCATATACATGTATTTAATAGCATGATAGCCACTAAAGATTTGTTGGATGTATTGAAAGAGAAAGCTCTAAAAGTTATAATGTATAATTGTATTTAGGAGAAGTTTGCTATCTCTGAGTTTAAGAAAAGGATGTGAGGAGATATGACAAGTTATAATAATTAGAAATAAACCTTCATTTTTTTCTTATAGGGTGCACATGAGTAGTCATTAAATAGCCACATACATTCCAACTGCTTTGATTTGGTTATATTGAGGGGTAAAAGTGGAAGGTGCTTAAAAATTGGCTTGTGTGTGAGATCAAATGAAGCAGGTTGAATCTGAACAGGATACTTGTCTGAAAAAGTATGAAAATAATCCCTGAGAGAGTAACAAGGTCTAGATGAGAGTCAAAGAGGAAGGAAGAAAATCTGAAAGCACAGCCCTGCTGATGAATCACATATGGGGAGGGCAATTTTCAAGTCACAGTCCTAGGAGACAGAGACAATAGGCAAGAAAATTTAGGCAGTACAGAGACGATATTCACCTGTGTATTCTATAGACTACTTCATTCTTGTGATGGGTGTCAAAAGAAGTAGAAATTCTCAGTCATTATATTTGGAATACAGTGAGACAAAGTTAAATGATAGCAATAGGACTGCTAAAGAGTCTTTAATATGCTCCAATGCACAATTAAATAGACTCTTCAGTATTTTCAAATGTAGCAGATTAGGAGATTTGGTGTGTTGGGTAATAATTTGGCTGGTGAGTGGAACATTGGAAGGGAACATACTTTGGAAGATTGTTTCGGTACAGGGTATGTGTGTATGTATGTGTACATGTAAGTAAGGACCTTTTGTCTTAATTTTGCTTCCATGTATTTGTCATGTATGTATGTGTATAGGTGTGCATGTTTGAGTATGTGCATGCCACAGCACACACGTGGACATCAGAAGACAAATTGCCAGAGTTAGTTCTCTCCTTCTACCATATCAGTGGTGGTGATGGAACTCAAGTAGCCAAGTTTGGCAACAAGTGCCTTCATCCATTGAGCCATCTTGCCAGTCCAAATAGTCTTTTGTCCATATTAGATTTGGAAAGAAACATGGGAGAATTTGAGGGAATAGTATGAGTGTTTGGAAGTCAGAGGCAGATATAGATGTCTACTAGTAACCTGAGATTAGATTCCTTTACGGCAAGTGGTAATTAATAGGAGTGTGTGTGTGTGTGTGTGTGTGTATAAGAAGCACCTGTGCCTAGGAAAACAGTTGTTGCAGTCTACCTGCATAGTTGCTGATAAATCACCATCAAATGGCTTAAGGGAGCAAGGGTTTATTCTCTCTTATGATTTTTCCGGTTACAGTTCTCAGTCTAGCTTGATGGGAGAGCATGCACCAACACCAAGGCCAAGGGAACTGGCCACACCATCACCACATAACAGCTGAGAGAGGGACAATCCTTACTTGCCAGACCAGCATGTCTGGTCAAGTATACAGAAGGATGCCAACTCTCTCAACCAGCTCTCCATAATTTATTCCAGGACCTAGTCCCACCCACCATGGTCGGGGCCTTCCCCAGCAGCTAGACAATCTCCTGCAGGTTTACTTTGGGCTTAACTCAACAACTAATTCTCTACAAATGTGCCCAGAGCACAAACCCTCAACAGTCGAGTTCACACCTGTGCTTAACTATGACAGCAATGTAGACAGTATGCTGTCCCCAGTGACCAGGCTGGGAAATGTTGATGTGTGACAATGACTTAAATAGTTAGACTCCAGGAAGTGGAAGCAAAGGGTAAAGCGTCCCCAAGCTCCCTGTTTGGCCTGCCAACCATTTACTGACCACTTAAAGAAAATGAAGAGCATCCAAGTCCCACTTTCATGGAAAGCGCTATTTCTGAAAAGAGGAAGCTAGAAAGGTAGTTTAGGTGCCAGACGTGGTATGCTTGGCAAGTGTTTCTAAAGCAGCTGTGGACCTGACAAGGCCTTTAACTGTGGTCAGGAAAAGAGGTTTAGTAGCATTTGAATTCCTTCTAACTTTTCAGGCTTGCCCAAGGGAGTGAATGTCACATAATGAGAAAACCTTTTCATATTTTTTACTCTGTGTGTGTGTGTGTGTGTGTGTGTATGTGTGTGTCAGAGGGCACTATGTGTCCCTGTGGAGAGCCAAAGATCAGGAATCATCCTGCATTGCTTCTACCTCCTTCTTGCTTAGCTCTGGGATTTCCCAGGCTCCGCTCACCAGGACCCGAAGTGTGGGCCACCGCCATTTCCAACTGGCGTTTTTTTTTAAATGTAGGACCTGAGATCTGAACTCAGGATCTTCTGCTTTCGAGACAGAGTCTTAACCCCTGAGCCATCTCTCCAGCCCACATTTATTTATTGAGACAGGATTTTGCTGTGTGTGTCAGGTTGATGTGAACTCCCAACAACTCTCTTGCTTCAGCTTCCAAAGTGCTGTATTACAGGCATGAGCCACCAGGCCCAGGAGAAATTTGTTTTTAAATTTTCTTCTTATACCCATGTTTGAAAATAGACTATGAAGAATCTTCCCCCCCCCCCCCCCCGCCATCCTTCCTCCCTGAAGTTGAAATTGGCATAGTGGTATGGGAAGTGTTTCAAAGACAAATCCTCTCCCTGGATTAGATCTACAGATAGCACTTTCCCTTATTGGACCATGCCTTTATTTTTAGAACTTTTTTTATTTTGCTCTGGCATAGCTTTTGTAGATCTCCTACTGTTTAATCAGGTACCAGCAAGGGCAAGCGAGTTGAGAGTGTTTTCTTGCCTTCACAAAGTCTTGGCTGTGGATGCACAAGGCATAGCAGTGTCAAGGCAGCTCTTTGTGCTCCTTCTTTTCTGGCTCTGCCGTGCTCTACTCTTGCCACTATCTGCTGAAGACCCAGAAGATGTTTCATAGTACCATCAATAATAGGTGTTCATGACAAGAGCATGAGAAATATATAGAAAACATTCATAGGGTGCTGCTGGTGGTAGTAGAGGTTATAATAGGTTAGCTCTCTGTTTTAGTATAGAACAAAACCTGAAAAGTTTGTTCGTATATAGAGATGGTTTGGTGCCTTCTTTCACCACTGTGCCCGTTACTTTTCATCTCTCTACTTCTTGAAGATGAGCAGAATAGGAGTAACCATCTACACTCTCACATGCCCCTTAGTCCACCACAGTGAAGAGTCAGACCTTTAGTCTGCTGTGATGCTTAACATCATCTTGCCTGCTTCTCTGTTTTCCTGCCCCAGTTGAATGGGTACCTAATGGATCCGTAGCGGACAGGAAGGGAAAGGGTACTTACTGTTGGATGCTGGTGTTGTAAAAAGGATATTATGAAAGAGCCACCATTTAGCTTGGACCTTGTCTACGTGGTTGGCCTTGTGTGGATACATGAGTAATGCTTACGTGTAGCTTTCAGACCACTGTCATCTTCCAAAGGAGCTACCAGAAAGCCTGGCCCATGGCCAGGAGGCCTCAGCAGGTGCCAGAATATAGGAAGCCCTGACCCTTGTCCTAGTGAGCCTAGCTGCCTTTGGATTGTGTGGCGTTCTTTGGAAAGTAGACTTTCAGAGATAGATTTTAAACATTCTTCTTAGCCTTGCCCTATATTTAGAATCCTCTTTCTGTACTCATTTGTGTCTGAAGTACATGAAGTTGGGGGAGGGATTTAGATTACTGATCTAAGCAAGATGCTGGCCTCACCTTCTACAGTCCCAAAGACAAACCCATACATTTATCATTTTGGAAGTAGATTCCCCTGGCCTCAGACCCAGTGATTGTCTTTCCTGAAAGCATTTGTTTCTTCATTTTGGCATAGAGAAGAGAAAAAAAGTTACTTACTCTGCTAATTGAAACCATATGGTATTTATCTGTTCCAATGTTGTATTACCAGAGCTTATGGAGCTAGGAATGAGAAAGGGAATGGAGAAGGTGCATTATGAATGAAACTCCCACTGTAGACAAGATTCCTTCTCCCCCCCCCAAAAAAAAAGTTCATTTAGCACTTTTGGCAAGAGTTAATGGAAAAGGGATTAATGTTATTAAATATTCAAAAGAATGAGTTTTCTGAATAGTTCATTTTTTGAAGTTAAGTTTTAAAAGGTGGTTTTGGTTGTGGTAAGAGAGACAAGTACATTACTTACCTAGTGACCACTGTGTCTCAAAGTAGATCCACAGTGACGACATGTGAGTAGTGTTCAGCTCCATGCATCTCCCCATAGGCTCAACCACTGCCACACCCAGTTGTGGCTTCTGGGCTGGGCACAAGCAGAACAGATCAACACACATGCATATGCCTGGAAGGCAAGAGGAAGTGTTGGTCCCAGATGGCATTTGGTAAAAATGGTTCTGTTTGCTGATGTCAGGAGGTGAACTGCTGGGTCCTATGCAGTGGCTAGTGTCCAGTGGCCTTGATGCTTCACTGGAGATTCCCCTGGATAAACATCTTCCTTTATGGCATCCCGGAGGGTGAGCACTGTCATTCAGTGATCAAACCTTCAAGGGGACGTCTTGAATTCTCTGCCTCAACCAAGACAATTCTCACCCCCTCCTTTGCTGCACCTCAAGAGCAGTAGTAGGTCCCATGAGATTCCCTGGTTTTCTGTAACTGAGCTTCAGTTACACACGACCTAGATATGTATATAGAGTAGAGTAGCAATGATAACTCCTGCCCTTGAAAACACACAGAGTGGTGTGTGGAAAGGGAAAGCCAAGAGGAAGCAGAGTGCAAAGTTGTTTTATGTTGTGTGAAGGTATAAAAACAGACACTTGTGTTTTTAATCCAATAAAAGTCATTTACTTATTACTAACAGAGTCTCTGGAACATCTAAGTCAATGGTTCCCAAACCCACGCATGCATCAGTCACACATTGAGGGCGTGTTCCCACTGAGACTGCTGGACACCATCCCCAGTATTTCTGATTGAGAAAGTCTGGGGCGGGGCCTGGGAATTTTCTTGGCTAACCAGTTCTCAGGACTGTCCATAGCAGGCCAAGCTCATCCAGGTGTAGCTTCTAGAGAAGAGAGAAACTCCACGCCACTTCCTGCTTCTGGAATACCTGTGGGGCCAGGCCAAGAGTGGAGGAACTGCCTCTCTTTAGACTTTTGATCATGACCCACTAAGGTGAAGGAAGGACTTAGAGATCCAGGATCCCCCAGAAGATGAGTATAATATCAACTTCACCATGATTCTTAATGCTGGGACCCAGAAGACACAGTGCACTGTGTTTTCTGAAATACTGAAGAGAAAAACCGGAGTAAGCATTTGTGTGTGTATATGTGCGTGTGTGTGTGTGTGTGTGTGTGTGTGTGTGTGTGTGTGTGTGTGTGTACCAAAGTAAATGTGTTTAATCAGTAGTCTTTTTCAATGTCCGATAGCTTGAACATTCTGGTAAATCAGGATATCAGATAGGAGGGTGTTTTTTTTTTCTCCCTTTGGTTACCAAAGAAGAAAAATCTGCCATCTGCAAGACTTTCTCCAAAAGAAGGCATCTGGCTTCAAGCCTAAACCCGTTGCATGTCTCATTTTTATTCACTTGTTGTGCTTTACTAGCGTGAACAAAATCAAGCTTGGGCCTAGTACTTGCTGTCGCATTTCCTAATCCCCTCTTTTCACTGGCAGAGAAAACCAAAACCAGAGTTCTGGTTGCTGTTTTCTTCTTCTCTTCCCACATGTGTTAGCAGTAGTGATGCTTTCTTCCAGCCCCTCAAAGGGCAAAACAGATTGGCAGGTAAGTTCCTGGAAGCATGAACAGGAAAGTGAGTGAAACGATGCTTTGAGTGCTCCCAGCTTCACTGTCGGTCCCCCGACTTTTCAATATAATCCTGAGAACATTTCTTCATCAAATTTGACCTTCTAGCAGAAGAACATCAAACTTCTTTTTCCTTCCCAGATGTTTCCTTGGAACCGTAAGATGTTATTAGTTTGAGTACTTAGTGGTCGAGGGGCGGTGTATTATTTGGGATTGCATTTTTTTAAATCCAATATTGAAAGCCTTGTGGCACTAAATAAAAATGTCACTGTGTAAAATGGAAAAGCTTTCTGTCATAAACGCTTTCAAAAATTCATGAAGGGCTGAAAGATTGGATTTATCTTATCCTCATTCTGTGATTTATTCCTATTTAATGTTGGTTTCGGCATTTGAAGCACAAAGAACCATTTTAAATTAAAAACTGTGGTGAATGAGTTTCATTTGAAGAAAGATTCCACCATGCCAGTTTTTAATTATGCAGCTTATTACTCTTCATTTGTTCAAGAGGCCAAGAGGTTTGGATTTCTCAGTGGCTAGAATTCTCATTGATGAAGGCTTCTAGTGTCAGGGAAGTCACTTTTCCTGACTACTTGGCCATCATAGCTGTTTGTCTGGTCTTGTTACCAGCTCCCTGGGTCAAAGTTGAATTCCTTATCTCACCATCCTCATGATCACAAAGAATGAGGAACAGGGCGAGAAAAAAAGGGTGAGCAAGCAGCTTAAAGAAACAAGTAATGGAGTAGGTCTCTGTAGCCAGGAGGGAATACAAAAATGCATTATCGGATAGCCTTCCTGATCAGAGTATTTTTAGTATTCTGGCAACAGGCCAATTTCAGGCCACCTGTATATAAATTAGGTATTGAGTTGGGATGAAGCTGATTGATTAGTTGTGAATTCATATGGGGAATTCTGATTGGTCAAGGGATTGGGGCCAAAGAACACAGACCCAGAAAGCATACAGTAGTCAAAATACCTACTAAAAGTTCTAAAGGGGGGAAGAAGAAGCAGGAAGACTGGTGGTTAGCTGATGTCATAATGAGTCAGGGCTTTTCTTGGATCTTATTTAGTTCTGAGCTCATCTCTGGTGTTCTAACAGTTGCCTGTCGATTTTATCAGGACCTTTAGATGTTTTGCTTTCTTGGGGCCTGTAATTCTGGCTAACTTCCTACAGAGTGGGATTGCTTTGCTCCTGTCTCTGGTCAGTATCAATGGACACTCTTCCTTAGTCACTAAAGTGACCTCGTGAATACAGTGGCAAAAAAAAAAAAAAAAAAAAAAAAAAAGAGCAGAGGTGAGACCTCTGGAACTGTCGAGGGTTGACTTGTTCATGTCTTTGTTTTGTGTCTCCTGAGATTCTCTTATTTTCAGGAGCATCATCAGACAAGCAGAGTATCCAATCTTCTATGTGGATTGCTCGTAAATAATACAAGACTTTAGCCTCAAGTGAAGGAGAGGAAGTGAACTCAAATCAGACTCAATCTTTTAAAAAAGATATTTTGAAGAAGAGAGAAGGAAGTGAGGGAGGGAGAAAGGAAGTAGGGAGAGAGGGAGAGAGAGAATATATGCTTCGATATGTGTAGAAGTCAAAGGACAACTTTTAGAAGTTGGTTCTTGCCTTCTACCATGGGAGATCCCCGGACAAAACTCAGGTCTCGAAGTTTGCATACAAGCTTGTTTACCTGCTAAGATTTTTCTTTAAATATTTTATTTATTTATTTACTTTGTGTGTGTGTGTGTGTGTGTGTGTGTGTGTGTGTGTGTGTGTGTGTGTGTGTGTGTATCAGAAGGCACTGTGTATCCCTGCGGAGGACCAAGGACGACACAGAGAATCATCCTGGATTGCTTCTACCACCATTTTGCTTCTCTGTGATTTCCCAGGCTCCGCCCACTGGGGCTAGAAGTACAGGCTGCCACCATTTCCACCTGGCGTTTTTTTTTTTTTTTTTTTTTTTATTCAACTGTGCGCATGTGCATGTGTATGTGCGTGCGCGTGTGTGTTGTGTGTGTGTCTGTGTATATGTAGAACCACGGACGAATTCGCGAACCATCATGGACGCCTCCACCTCCTTCTGCCCCGGGATTCACAGGCTCCGCCCTACCAGGACCAGAAGTGGAGGCCACACCCCCCCCCCCCCCCCCCCGCTTCCGCCTGGCGTCTATATGTGGGATACTGGGATCCGAACTTGGGACCTTCCGCCTTGGCGGAGGCTTAACCCCTGAGCCATCTCTCCAGCCCAACCCATTCTTTAAAAACAAAAACAAACAAACAAACAAACAACAAAAAAAAACTAGCCAGCTTGCATAGGATCTGAGGCATTGGACCTTCTTATGGTTTTAGAGGATAAAATGATTAGTAGGAAAGAGCTTTAGGACTTCCTTCCTTTATTTTGGGGCAAAAGTAGACAAATTATAGAAGCGAATATTAAGTGACATCATAGATGGCAAGAACGCCTAATGTCCTTGGATCTGCTGGCTTTTAGCTACTATTTACGTTACTGTCCCTCGGTCTTCTGTCCCCCTACACCTGCATTCCATCTCATTATTTCTTCCCTTTATTTCCTTTCTGCGGTTACTTTGGCACATCTCCCATTCAGTCAGGTACTATATGTCTATAGATTTGGTCAGCTTCTCGTCAAATAAAGGAAGCTATACTTGTTTTTTTCTGCTTAAAATAACAAATCTTTTAAGACTGTCACTGAAGAAAGAATACAGAGGACATGAAGTACCTTTTAGGGAAAAATAGCCCTTTTTAGCATGAGATCCATTAATGTATGGTTGCCAATACATAGCCCAATGTATCAACTTGGCAGTACAGATGTTAGAACCAGGTTTGAGTATTTGGTCATTATGATCTTGATTTTGTTCCTTTGCTTAAATGAAGATCATCATCTTGATGCATCAAATTGTTTTTTTCCCCTCTCTCAGACAATTGGGAAGAAGTTACCTCCAGCTACATCGACCCCAGATCCACCGAAAACCGAAATGGATAACAGGACAAAGAGTAAGTTTTCTTATTTTCAAGATTTCTTGTGTGATGTTGCTAACTTTTTTTTAAGCAAACAAAAAAAAAAATACATTTAAGTATGTTTCATTAGCTCCTCCATGTGTAGAGTGACCGCCCCCCTCCCCCCGAGCTAGATTTAGGACTCTTGCTTTTATATATGTACAGTTTGGTTCTTTCCTACCATATGTATCATGCTTATATGCAGAGGTAATGTTTATCCACATACAGAGTATTTTTGTGCTCTGTGTACGTACAAAGTATTTTTGCACAGTTTAAGTGGCAGAACTTCTACAGACTTGTACAGGACGGCAACTCCCACACTTCCAAGATTCAAGGACTCTTGGTCAGAGATGCCTAATCACTTAGCCAATACTCCCCTCCCTTTACTTCTGCTGGCCTCCTCAACACTTTCTTTGTTTGAATACTTGCAGAGAGTTCCTGCAGACAGGAGACTCAAGCCTTTTAGAAGAATTAGGCAAGTCGATGGAGGGGGTTAGTTGTGCTTTACAATGATGTAAACCAATTGAACTATCTTGTGGTCCAGTGAGACAGCTCAGCAGGTGATGCACCTGATAACTTGAGTTCAATCCTTGGGAGCTCACATGGTAAAAGGAGAGAATTGACTTGGGAAAGTTGTCCTTTGTTCTCCATCCCTACTATATAACATGTATATTCTCTCTCTCTCTCTTCCCCCCATCTCTCAAGTAAATAAAACAAAATCTAAAAAAATAAAAAGTTGAATTTAAAAAAGACATAGAACCATTATGGGAATCACATACATAATTCTAATTTCTAGTGGCCATATTGAAAAGAATATTATTTAAGTCACTATATCTAAATATGACCTTTTTAATCTGGAATCTCTATGAAATCATTAAGTAAACTACAACACACTGCCTCCACAAACCCACATGTAATTTTCAGGAATTGCATATCACGATTTAGATTGCTGGCCATATTTATACTGCTCAGTTGCTATGTATGCCTATTGGTGATCATATTGGACAGTGTATTTTAAGAGAAATTCTAGAACCATTCATGCAAAACAAAGCTCTTAGAGAGACCGATTATTTCGAACCAAGTATGAGTGGCCATGGCCAGGGAAGATGGATTGGGGTTGCTCCAAATGGCTCCAAGTCACAGAATAAAAGGAAGCTACAGATCAAGGTATTTACCCAATATGGTGGTGAGGTTATTAGGCAGAAATGTTACAGAAAAAGCAGGGAAATCTCTGCTACAGGTTTTAGGTGCTAGCTGATGACATTAGCTTTGGGGTTGGTGGTAGCTAGTGGTCTGCTAAGTAGTCATTTCAGAGGTTTGACCTGAGAGTCAAAAAGATGTTGGGGTCAATATAGAAGTGACTAGTAAGGAGAATAAATTGCCCACATCATTTTGGTGCTCTTGTTTTTGCATCATTCTGCCTCTTCCACAGCCAGAAGTTCCAGTCAGTGAGCCTCATAGACTCTTCAACACAGGTGTGAGTTTTTTGCTGGGAACTTCATTTTCGTGGGACTTAAGACGGCCTTTCTGGGCCTAGCAGTGAACACCATTGCAAACTCTTATCTCCATTAGGCCAGCAGAAGACTTGCTAGCTCTTGTCCATGACTCATTCCATCTTATAAATGTCATTCAACTTCTTCCCTGTCCCTGGCTCTTTCAAACCCTTATAGTCGGGGAAATCCATTACTTATAAAGTAGAGGTTTACAGAAGCTGGATGGAGTGTTTTGTATTACAGTCCTAAGAAGATCCATTGATATTAACTAGCAACATGACCTTGGTCAGATAATCTGGCTTTTCTAGCTTTTATCCTCATTGTCTACCTTGCCTAAGAAGTTGAGAGTTTCACTTGAGAAAAACGCTGAGATTTCTGGAGTATTTAGGACTTAAACTGAAAGGGGTTTTGCACTCAAAGTATTGAACAGCTAGGTCTGGAAGACAAAAGGAAGACATAAGCAATTCTGTGAGAAAATGTACTGTTGTTGGTACAGAGGTTAACACATCGGTCACAGGCAGTGGATCAGGAAGGAGATTTATCACTATCAGCAAGGCCTTGAAGGATGTTTACTGACAGACATTTTTCATGGATACTGATGGAAGAATTTCTGTAGTTGGCCCTTACTGGATACACTCTCCCTTCTGACTTTCTTTGCCAAGAGAAAATTCCAGGATAGTTGTTCTCCCTTGGTTTCCTTTTAGCAACACCATAGGCCACTGAAATACACCTTCATTGGACCATTGCCCTGTTGGTAGATTTTCATGCCCTGTCTGTAGATCATATGGCTGGCACACAGTACAGAGCAGTTATGCAAAATGACCCTGAACTTGGGATCCAAGTGACTTCCTTCTTCCTTGCCTGAATATAAACCTGTGGCCAAACGTGCCCAGTGGTGCAGAGGAAGACCCTGCCCTGCACAGCTGTCACCTCAGCATGCTCAACTCCAAACACACATCAGACTTTGGATTCAGGATGATTTAGACAGTAAGAATGAGGCTCGGCTGATCTGAATTTGTGTAGACAGTGCAACATTCTCCCCTCCCCACCCCCAGACCAGAGGCTTTGATGATATTGAAATCCATCAGCAGCTCATGCTGGGGAACAGATTGCTGTAATTTTCATAACAAGAGGAAAACTGTCTAAATATTCATAATGAAGGGCCCTCGAGGTGCCTCCAGCTCTACACATCTGGAGTTTCCCTCTTTCTTATTACTGTGGATGCAGATTTGTGGCCTCTGTAAGGGAGAAAAATGGCCAGCAGAAAGAGCTCTGTACCATCTCTCTGAGTTATTCGCTTGGCTTTACAGCTTCAGAAGACCAGCTGAACAGTTGGGCTTGGAATATAAAATTCCCCACTGGAATTTATACAAGGACAGATCAGATTTTGGAATAAATTCCAACGAGGGAGACAAAGTCTAAGTTTTCCCTACTAAACATCATTCCTAACATGTTTGGAGTGGCTGTCTTCATTGACTCCTCTCTTAGAAGTTGTTGTCTATGATGGTGACGCATGGTACTGGTGATTTGGTCCTCATGCTCAAACGTTAAGGTCATATGCTCTACTCATTTTCTCTATCATATAGCCAACAAAAGGGCCATGGACCCAGTGGATAAGTGTAAGTTGAACAAGTAGAGTTTCAAAACTGATTTCTAATGCAGAAAGCTCTAAGCTGGGTAGGGGCTTCTAAAAACTATTTGCAGGATGGGGGAGATGGCTCAATGGTCAAAGCCTCTGCCTCGCAAACAATCAAAAGGATGTCACTTTGGATCCCAGATCCCAAGTAAAAATTCCAGGCAGATATGCCCGTGGCCTGCACTTTCAGCCTTAGAAGGCAGATCCTAGGAAACCCCAGAGCAGATTAATAAGGAGGGGGAACAGTCCAAGGTAATTCCCGATGTCACCCTTGGGGCTCCACAGGCACCCATACTTAACTGCCCTCTTGTATACACTCCCCCACTCCCATGTACACCCTCTCACATGTACAGATACACATACACACATACAAATAATAAATAAAAGCTCTTAACCTCACACTACTGTGTTGAAGAACATGAGAATTCAATGTTATTGCTTAACATTCATGTTGGTATTTTTTCAAAACTGTAGCAGAAAATATGAATCCTGACTATCACTTACAGTAAAGCTACATTAGATGCAGAGGAAAGAAAACAAGCTATTCACCACAAGTTCTTTACCCTAAATATTACAATCACCAGGGGGAAAAGGCCATGCTTGCTTATGTAAGAGCAGATTTGTGGGTCTTCGTGTTTCTGAGTTGTCAGTATTCCTGGGGGCTTGATAAATATTTTTTTTTAGCCACTGCGCTAACCCAATCAGCTGAAGACCACTAGGGACAAACCTGTAGTCTTGGGAATGTCAAAGTCAAGCTTATCGGATCCTTGCAATGAAGGAATCCTGCACAATGGGGAACATCTGGATAGCACACCAAACAAAAGCTAAAAAGCAAATGACATATCCTAAGGACAGGTGAACTTTAGTGAAATTTCAGTGAAGTCGTGTTTCGATGGATTCAGAATAAAGTAGGGCTGCATAGCAGAGGTCAGCATTGGTGTGAGCTAGGAGGTGGACCCTGGTCTGGTTTCTCAAGCAGCTGCCAATTTAAGACAGATAAACAATGCTGAGACCAGAGACCCCTACCTGGAGATCCTGTGTGTGTACTCGGAATCAAGACTGTTTCTCTAATTTGAGGCTGCTTCCCTCCATTTCTTGAGGGAACTTTGGAATGTTTAATTATTACTGATATAGCTTGTTTGTGGTCATGTTGGGTATATCTGTGTTTGTGTTGGATGTGTGTCCATGTATATGTGGGTGCATGTGCATGTGTGTCCACATGGGTGTGGAGGCTAGAAGTCAATGTCAGATATCTTCCACAATCACTGTCTACCTTAATTTTGGACACAGCTTCTGTCACTAAACCTGGAGCTCATAGATTCAGCTAGACTAGTTGTCCAATGAGCTCCAGGTATCTACCTTTCTTTGTATCCCCAGAATAGGTTTACACCTCCTTTTTTATGTGGGTTCTGAGAGTCCAAACTCAGGTCCCCATGATTTTGCATCAAGCACTTTACAAACTAAGGCCCCAGCCCTCTTACTGACACAATTTTTAGTTGTACTTATTTTTTCAGGTATGGACTCATGTAGCCCAGTCTGGGTTCAGACTCGCTGTGTTGCTTGAACATTTGGTCTTTTTTCTCGTACCATTAAGTGGTGGGATGACAGATAAGTGCTACCACACCCAGTTTGTACACAAATGGGCATCAAACCCAGGGCTTCCTGCTTGTCAGGCAAGCACTCTGCCAACTGAGGTGCATCCCCATCCCTCCTCCATATAATTTTTAAGGCAAAATTCCTGATAGTCTGTGGTGAAAGGTGTTCTTAAGTTTTACAACTGGAGTCATGCTTAAGAGAAGCTTGCCGGCTCAGTCTACAGTCAGTCTTCAGTCTACAGTCAGTCTTTCCCGCGTCTGTTTGTCCTCCCTGAGGAATGATTATGTATGTTATTCTCTCAGTTCCAACTCCTTTTTGCTTTGCTCAGTATTTGAACAAGAGAGAAAAGGATCACCATCCTTGCGGTGCCTTTTCCTCAGCCTTGTATGCTTAGGAACTGTAATGGTTACTCTTAAGCTTTCCTGTGAGAGAGCACCCAAAGTCAAACAACTTAAGGGAGAAAGGGAGATTTATTCAGCTTATGGCTTCAGAGGGGAGAAACAGTCTTTCATGGCAAAGGCGGCATGACTGACTGGCCGAAGCTGGAGACAGGTTAATTACACCGATCAGAGAGGCTGAGAGCTGCAAGACTGCTTGCTGCAAAGGCAGACTCCTCCTGGAGGTAGGGTGGGACTCATCCATCTCAAGGCCCACCTCCTTTGACTGCCTTCCTCCAGCAAGGCTCCACTTCTCAAAGATGCCATGACCTTCCCAAAAACATGAGACTAGGGGGGACACATTTCAAGCTATGACAGGAACCTTTCAACTTTATGTTTCCAGTCTGGGTAGGGTTGCTTGCTTTTTCTCCCCAAAGCTCACTCATTCTTGGGTCTGGGTTTTGGGGTCCATATGATATGAAATATGTCTTCTACTTACCTGTGTATGCTTTCAGATCTGATAGGTACTGAAGCCTTCATGCTGAATGACCCAGGAGTCCGTTTTTGCTAGAAGCTTCTTTCAGTGTGCCTCCAACACACCTGCTAGCGCCTTTCAGACTAAGGGTTTTCCTGTGGGGACGCCCAGCTACCCAAGTCACTGAAAATGTTCATTTTAAATAAAGTGCCCTTGGAGAAGGCCTTCTGTTTTGCTGGTGGGTAGCCTTGCTTGCAGAATATGCATGCTTCTCTTGTGGGCAGAAGAAACTGCCATTGGGAAGAGAAGTGCCTCTGCTCTGAGGTAGAAGTAAAAGGCTTTCTTTCTCAGATTCTCACGTCTTTTCAAAAGATGCTTCTTTTTTTAACATGAGAGTGAAAGGTGTTATAATTAATACTTTTCATTTGAAAGTCAAATTCTCAGCAGCCTCGAAGCACAAAGGCAGTTGCACTGTCAGCTCCTTCCCCAAAGGAAGTTGCTGGGTTGGAATCTACAAACACAATGACGTACCTACTGGCTTTCATTTCCCTGTCTGAATTTCAGTGGAAACCAGGGTACTGTGGACACGTGGGACACATCATTCTGTGTCAGGAGGCTTGGGAATGTGGCAGAAGACAGTAGCACCGGGTCCCCTCCAGTTATAGCAACCAAAAATGCTTCAAGATGTTGTCAGCATCCTTAGGAAGTCTGTCTGGTTTGGGCTGCTGTAACAGGATACTGCAGATTGGGCGATTTTATTTATTTATTTATTCATTCATTCATTCATTCGTGTGTGTGTGTAAGAGAGAGAGAGGGAGAGAGGGAGAGAAAAGAGAGAGAGAGAGAGGGAGCGAGAGAGAGAAAGCGAGAGAGAGCACACTGTGTATCCCTGTGAAGGACCAAGGGTGATTTTAAGAATCATCCTGGATTGCTTTTACCTCCTTTTTGCTTCACTCTGGAAGTTCCCAAGCTCTGCCCACCATGGCTGGAAGTGCAGGCCACCACCGTTTCCACCTGGCCATTTTTACATGGGACCTGGAATCAGGACTCAGGACCTTCTGCTTGAGAGGCAGAATCTTAACCTCTGAGCCCTGTCTCAAGCCCTGGGCAATTTCATAATGATAGAAATCTATTTAGTACAGGTTTCCAGAGACTGGAAAATCCACGATCCAGGGACCATGTCTTGTCAAGGACTTCCTATTCTTTTGAGACGTGGTATAAAGCATTATATGGAACAGAGAGAATGAGAAATCAAACGTAGAGAGCTAGAGATGTAGATCAGCTGGTAGAATACCTAACATGCCCAAAGTCCTGGACTCACAGCCCCATATAAAGCTGGCCATGGTGGCAGATGCTTGATCCCAGCATTATAGTAGATGTGGAGGTGGAAGGGTCAGAAGCACAAGTCGATCCTCTACTAACTCTTACTACTATGTTTAAGGCCAGCGTGGGAATACCTGAAACCCTGTCTCAAAAAGATGAGACAGAAAGAAGGGGGAGGGAGTGAGGGAGAAAAGAGGGAAAAGAAAAAGCACCCTTTTTTTTTTTTTTTTTTTTTTTTTTTTTCCGGTGCTGGGGACTGAACCCAGGGCCTCGCGCTTGCTAGGCAAGCGCTCTACCACTGAGCTAAATCCCCAACCCCGGAAAAGAAAAAGGAAAGGAAATTAAACCATCACCTACATGCCCTGGTGTTAATCCATTTATGAGCGTGATACTTATTAATTATGAGCATTACTTAAACAGACACCTCCCATTAAACCCCATCCCCCAACACTATGACATCGGGGATTAAGTTTACAATATACTATCTTTGTGGGACGCATTTAAACCACAGTAGAGCCCTAATTTTAGACCACTGGTGCAGCCTGCTGAAGGGTCTGATAGGGCACTGCTGAATCCCTCTCTGCGTCTGTGATGCTCCATGAACACTTGCTTATTGTTGAATTTATGGCAGGCCTAGTATATGTTTGAGCCCTTCCCGCCGCGCTGGGGGCCCAGACTCTGACCTAGAACTGGAGATCTTGGGCAAATTTAGCATGCAGCAAAATGAGCCTCAGTACCAGCCCGGCAAGGGTCCATGCTAGTCCCTGCTGTTGCTAGACTCCTTCCTGTCCCTGAGTTTTGGTTAACATCTTGCTAGACAGCAGCGCTCACGGTGCCTCAGAGCCCACTGCTGCAAGAACAGCATTGTCTGGGAGCTTTGTTAGAAATGCATGTCCCCAGGATTTTGCCCCCTGGGGTGAGGCCCAGTGATCTGTTCTTACCAGTCCTCCGTCTGGTGGCCATGCCCCACTCAAGCCTGAGAACCCCAGACTGAGAGACCAGGGTGTTTTAAGTTTCTCTACTAATGAGAATCAGCAGAATTCTTATTGAGTAAATGGATTCCTGATCTGACCTGAGACTGGAAGATAAAGACTTTCCCCCCACACCCTCCACCTCCTGGGGAAGAGACCTAGGAGGCTGTAACTGTAACTGTACCCACACAGTTCTTATCATGAGGAATGGCTGGGAAGCACTCCCAAATCCAGCTGCTCTTGTCAGTGTCCTAGAATGTCACATAAAGACCACTGTGTTTTACCCTCTCGAAGTGGGGATTCTGCATCCCTTACTTTGGAAGTTATTTTCCCATGTGACACTCCTACACTTTCAGCTGACTATATGGCTCACACCCTCTCCTCACTGTTGTCTCCTCAAGAACTGGATGTACGCATGACTTATCTCCTCTGCTGGATTATAAGCTTCCTGACAGTCAGATAGTGGTGTTATGTGCCTTAGTCTATTGTCCCCAGAATGCGATGGAAGTCCACACTCCTCCATGTAATTTCAGAATCCAAAAACCTCTGAAAAATGAAAAGGTTTTAATGCTCAGTAGGTGATAAACCTGTCTTGACTAACATGTCACCTGTATAGTATTAATGTATCTCATTTGAGGTGACAGTTCATCATCTATTTGCTGTCATATTGACCTATGGTATATACGGTATGCTTCCTTTAAAATCTGAATAATTCTGTCCTAAGAGTTCTGTTTAGGAAATGCAGAGTAGTAGTGTTAAGGAGGAATTTCTGATTTCTGATGTTGATGAAAGTTGATATCACGGAGCTTGACGCTTTGTGTGCATAGACCAGAGTCAGTATCGGGTGTTTTCCTCTATCACCTTATTTTTTTTTTAAGATAGGGTTTCTCACTGAACCTGGAAGTCACTATTTTGTATAGACTAGCTGTCCAAGGAGTCCCCGGCATCTGCCTGTCTTCATGTCCCTTTCTCTCACCCCTTCTGCACTAGGGTTTCACAGCACGTAGTCACCACAGGACTTTCATGTGGGTTCTGGGAATCTGAACTCAGGACCTCATGCTTGCACAACTTCACTGAGTCATTTCCTTATCCCTTGGTGCTTTTGTTATACTCCAGTAATATCTTTGTTATATCTCCAGTTTGGGGCATGACCTGGGGCTTTTTATTGCTGTACAAAGCCTTGGAGAACCTCCTACCAGATTCTGGTACATGGGCTTGTGATCTTAATACCCTAAAATTGAGACCAGAGAGTTGTTTTGCATTTAAAGTTACTTTCATGTGTATGTGTTCCAGTTGCTAATACATGTGTTTTGTTTGTGCTCTGTTTGTTTTCTTAAGACCAGGGACTTTTGGGGGGCTTGTTTTAAGTTGGTTTGGTTTTTATTGAATCGATTATAAAACAAGCTGAAGTGCCGTCATGTGATGTTAGCATGTGAGTTCAATTCTTTTAAAAGTCTGTTTTTTATAGCTTGTAAATTTCCAAAACTTTGGAGATTGAAATAATATGTTTGGTGTTTTGTTTTATTTTGTTTTGCTTTGGTGGGAGTTGAATCATGAGCTACCTTCTTGGTGAGTTTTACTTGAAGCAAGTTTCTTAAAAATATGAACGTTGGCTAGACATGGTGCCACATACCTCTAATACTAGCATGTGGGAGGCTGAGGCAGAATGATAGCTATGAACTGAAGGCCAGCCGGGACTACACAGTAACTTCCTGGCCTGCCTGAGTTGCAAAGTGTGAAACACTGTCTCCCAGAAACACAACGCCAACAAACAGGAAATTGAAAGCTAGTAATTAAAGAAGTACAGGGGCACTGGAGAGATGATTCAGACATTAAGCCTTTGCCTCACAAGCAGAAGGACCTGAATTCAAATACTACATCCCACAGAAAAACTTTGGGCAGAAATGGCAGCAGCCTGCATGTCTAGCCTTCGAAAGTTGAGTCTGAGAAACCCCAGAGCAAAACAAAAAGGAAGTAAAGCAATCCAGGATGATTTCTGAGGTTACCCTGGTGCCTCCACAAACATACACAGTGCCCTCTAGATCCATACAGACACACACACATGCATGCATGCCAAAAAAAGTAGTACATGGCCTCATGATATAGCAGCTAAGTCAAGAGGTCAAGGTGCTGGAAGCTTCTGATACTGCACACATTTTCTCCAACCATTAGAATTTAAGTGTTTTTATGATTTGTTCTCTTTTTCTTCTGGAAAGAAAGTTATTACCTTTCAGAGTCTTAAAAGACCATAAGACGAAAATGCTAAAATACAGAGTTAGGATTTCAGACTTATGCTAATTCATTAGTGCTTTTTTAATCATTCTAAGGGAAAATAAAGACAAAGTCGTCTCAGTGGTTGCATAAATTGTGCCTTTTTATATGTGTATATATTCATTCCTCCTTGATCTGAGAGTAATTAAGTTTGCCTAATTAATTAAAAATGGAAAATGCCTCCCTTCCGCACCCTGCTCCTCCGGCTCAGACGCCCGCGCGCGCTCGGTCCAGCCGGGCCTCATCCTGCAACCTAGGTAAGCTCTGCCCGCGCCCGCCCACCAGAACCCCAGGTCAGCCCAAGAGACCCAGCTCCTACCCCACCATCCAGCCGGGAGCCTCGCGCAGGGCCAAGGGACGAGGAGGACCTCCCCCTGCGCCCGGGCCCGCCCCAGCTCCCCCGGGTTAAATAGATCCACGCCGACGCCCCCATCCTCCCTTCCCCACCCAGCTCCTCCAGCCAGACGCGCGCGGTCCAGGCGGGCCTCATCCGCTCAAAGGCAACCCACAGAATGGGAGAAAATCTTCACTAACCACACATCTGATAAAGCTCTACTGTCCAGAGTGCACAAAGAACTTAGAAAACTAAACACCAAGGAAACCAATGGCCCAATTAAAAAACGGGCCCTGAAACTCAAAAGAAATTTTACCAGGGATGAAATTAAAATGTCTAACACATATCTTAAAAAATGCTCCACTTCCTTAGCCATCAGGGAAATGCAAATCAAAACTTCCCTGAGATATCATCTCACCCCGGTCAGGATGGCAAAAATCCACAATACAAACAACAAATGCTGGAGAGGATGTGGAGAGAGGGGAACTCTCCTACATTGCTGGTGGGAGTGCAGGCTCATACAGCCACTCTGGCGAGCCGTCTAGAGATTGTTAAAGAAATTAAAGATTGAAATGCCATATGACCCTGCAATTCCACTTTTGGGTATAACCCCCCATACAGCAGAGGTTCATCTCGATAGCACAAGCACGACCATGTTCATAGCAGCACTGTTTACAATAGCAAAGACATGGAATCAACCCAAATGTCCAACAGTTGACGAGTGGATAAGGAAACTGTGGTACATCTATACAATGGAGTACTACTCAGCCATCAAAAATGATGAATTACTGGAATTTACCAAGAAATGGATGTCCTTAGAAACAATTATATTAAGTGAAGTATCCCAGACCCAGAAAATTAAGCGCCGTATGTACTCCCTAATAGGTGGCTCCTAATACCAAACCCACCCAGCCCATCTTGAGACACTCATAGGTAAATCTATGTATTACCTACAGTAATTGCAAGGATTATGAACAGGAGGGATGGGGTTGGAGGGCCACACCAGAAACAAGGAGAGAAGTGACCAGGTTACAGTAGAGAAAATAGGCCTCCATCAAGGACTGCAAGAAAGTAATGTGACACCTAGTTAAGTTCACAATTCCTTCCTGATCATTTACAACTAAGGGGGTATGAACTCACCAGAAGGGGAGGGCATATAGTCCGGCAGATTAAAAAGTAACCATTTTGCAAATGGGTGATTGACCCCTCCCATTGCCAAATGCCATATGACCCCGCGATTCCAATTTTGGGTATAAGTATTACATCTACCCTTGAATGTGCTCTTATAATAAGACTCCAGTTTAATAGCTTTCTGTCTCTGGCTAGGGGGTGACATACAGTGCCCATCACGATGGAGTGAAGGGCATTACAGGAGCAACAAAACTGCAAAAGAAAATCAACGAACCACTATCCAGAACTTCAGAGACTCTATATCAACCACCTAGAACTAGGCCAGACTAATCTCTCCCCATCCTGAAGCTCAGGGACATTTGCGGAAGAGGGGGCGGTAAGAGTGTAAGAGCAAAAGGATGGGAGGAGCAATGATTTGCAAAATACTCCACACAAGTTAGGGCCGAAGCAATCATAATTGGACATTGTATGCCCAGCGCAACGTCCAACACACTATTGACCTCACAAAGTCTAGCATCTGCTAAAGGCACCAAGATCCTTGGAGGCAAGGGATTGACAGCCACAGTAGTGTTCCTATGCTTAAGGGGAACACAGGAAAGGGTTCAGGGAAATGCCACTGGGTCCTTGTACATCATCGGAGAGGAGGGCCCAGAGGAGAGTCAGGCATGCACAAGAAAGGACTCTGGGAATCGGGGCAGGAGGCACGTGGGGATGGGGCGGGAGGGGTGAGGAGAGGGGAGCAGGGGGTTGGGGGGGGGGAGGGAGGGAGGGAACTGGTGTACCTATTAAGTTTGTATGAGCTGAAATAATAATAAAAAATGTATTATAAAAAAAAACTTGGAAACAATCAGGCTTTAATAATAATTAAAAAAAATCTGCCTTGTGGAAAAAAAAAATGGAAAATGCCTGCCTCCAAAAATCCACTTCATTCTCTTTGTCTCCATCTCTAGCTGCTGCATATTGAAAACTTACAATCTTCCCATGTCCCAAAAGGATTTGGAATTAGATTCTTTTAAGACATATCAAGTGCCTCTTTTTATGAAGGTTCTTCTGCATGTATGTAACTGCCTTTCTCTGACACCAAAGTAATAACATTCCACCATAATGGATTTTTCTATATGTATGCTTGTCTTTTCTTTCTGTCATTCTCCTTCCCTCACCTTTCTGTAGGCCTAAGATAGTCAATCCATGTAAGGATGGGAGAGTGGCACACTTTCGTATCCCAGGTTCAGGGTCAAGAACTGGTTGGCAGGGGCCCATGAGATTACTCAGTCAGTAAGGCACCTGTTTGCAAACAGCCTGAATTCAATTTCCAGAAGCCCACATGGTGGAAAGAGAGAGAGCTATTTTCCAAAAAGCTGTCCTTTGTCCTCTACATGTGCGTGTGCTGTGTGGCATGGGTATGCATATTCTCTCTCTCTCTCTCAATCACGCATACATACACAATATTTAGAAATAAAATATGAAGTGCTTTTTGCAATGTCTTACATATTTTATATGTGGTAATGGTTCAATAAATATGTGAATTGAATAGGGAACAAAACAATATACAGTCAAATTAGAATCACTGTCTTGGTGATTCCATCTAGGAGTTTGGCTTGTTTTCTCTACCAAATAATGAACTGTGAGATGGGAACAGAGTTTAGAATGCCTATATTTATTTAAGAACCCATAAACAACATGATAAAGATTCTTGCTTGGGGGAGGGTGGGTCCACAGCAGCCATGGGGAAGAGAGGGCTGGAGGAGAAAGACACAGTCATGTCCTTGGAGGTAGGCAAGCAACCATTGGTAGAGGAGTATCAGCATCAAAAGGCCAGAGGAGAAGCATGTTTAGACTTTGGAGGTTGAGAAAAAGCACAGAAGAGAGAGAGAACTTTCCCTTTAAAGCACAAACAACTCAGGATGGTGTCTGTTCACATCTTGGGGGGGGGGAGGGATTGAGAGAGAGAGAGTGGCTTCTGACTCCCCCATCTATTCAGTGTCTCTTTAGCATATCTCCAGGTGGACCAGATTTCCTGCAGGTGGGAATCTTGGCCAGGTGAATTAGTTGAAGGGAGGAGACCAGGATTTCAGTGTTACCTGGGAAACAGGAAGTGGGATTTAGTTGCTCACATTAGAGGTAATAATTATGTTACGTAGACATTTATTTTTGAAGGAGCATCATAAAATCACTTTTGGCATTTTGGGTTTTTTTTTTTTTTACATTTTTTATTATTGTATTTTTTCTACTTTTACCAGCATATTGAATATTCATCCCAGCTTCCCTCCCTTCTCCATCTGTCCCATCTCCTCCCTTCCCTTCACCATCCCTTCTACTCCTTCCCTCCCCCCCCTTCTGCCTATATGCATCTGTGGACCCCAAGGTTCACTCTGGCATGTCTATACTCCTGTGGGGACTCAGGCCTCCATGGTATGTCAAGTTACCTCTCTTCAGGCCATCTCACTGATAAGTGCATTTCTCTTCACTCATCCAGCTTTAGACTCAAAGATTTCCACTATAAGTTCCCATTCTATGCATATAATAATAGCTACCTTCAGGACAGTTTGGTGTACTGTCTTCCTACCTATAGGTTTATCAAACCAATTAAAAATTTTCTAATACTGCTCCATTAAGGTTTAGATGCCTTGTATGTAAAAGTAAATTCCCAGCTTTAAAATATTGTGATAATTATAGTACGAGGCTACTAGCTGCCATGTTCAGTCGGGAATGCTCGTGTCTAGAGTTGAGAAACATCAGAGCTGACAGAGCTTAGGTCCAACCCCACATGGTCCTTGGTGTCCCCAGAACATCAACAACATGTTCTTGAGCACCTAAGCAGGAGCCAGGACAGCTCTATTATCTGATTGTATCAGCTCTGTTTTATTTGTTTATATTTGCTGAAAGTTAATCATGTCCCCCTTGGCCTGATTTTACACTTGGTACTGTCATTCATACATTAAGTGCAATGTGACTGCCTCAGATCACATACTCCAGAAAGCCCTGCTGAGGCTAAGCCCTGTCCCAGTTGTCTGGATTCCTCTCCCAGAATCCTTTTCTACATTCTGTCTCTCAACTGTTCTACCACTTCATAAGGAGGAGAATCAAGAAGTGAGTAATAGCTCTTTGTCAGGCTCTGGGGATGACATAGGTGTGAGAGAGGTGGCAGCAACTTGTTTCATGGATAGTGGAAAGAGGCAGTAGCTACAGCACCAGTATCTTCTTATTTTATCTCAAAGTAGTACTTTCTAGTTCTTTAAAATCATTCTGGTGTGTGTGTATGCTTCCAAAGGTCAGAAGAGAGCATCAAGTATTGTCTGCTATCATTCTCTACCATATTCTTTGAGACAGAGTTTCTCATTCAGTCTCAATCTCACCATTTCAGCCAGAGAACTCCTGTAGTCTGCTTGTCTCCACCCACCAATGCTGGATTATATGTATGACCATGCCTAGCTGCTGCTGCTGCCGCCACTGTTCTCCTCCTCTTCCTCCTCCTCCTCTCCTTCTCATCTTCCTTCTCCTCCTTTTCCTGCTCCTTTTCCTCCTCTTCCTCTTCCTCCTCCTCCTCCTCGTCTTCCTTCTCCTCCTCTTCCTCCTCCTCCTCTTCCTCTTCCTCCCTCTCTCTCTCTCTCACTCTCTCTCTCTTCTCTCTCTCTCTCTCTTTCTCTCTCTCTCAATGTATGCTGGGAATTCAAATTCAGTTCCTCATTTTTCCACAACAAGCCAGCAAGTACTCGTACTCAGTGAACCATCTCCCCAGATCCTGCTTTTCTAGATACTCCCATGGCTAATGTTCTATTGCCAAATAGCATACCTGCATAGTAGACGTGTTCTAAAAGTAGAATATGGCGAGGGTCACAGAAATGTGTAAATATTTCTAAACATCTCAAACCATGGAATTTAAATGAGTACATTTCTAAGGTATAAAATCACACTCATGGTGCTCGCTTTGGCAACCCATATACTAAAATTGGAATGATACAGAGAAGATTACCATGGCCTCTGAACAAGGACGACATGCAAATTCGTGAAGCGTTTCATATTTAAAAAAGAAGAAAAAATCACACTCACAAAACATACTTTTTTAAAAAAACTGTAAGCATAAAATAAAATGGCCGTATAAAACATTTTGAAGGCATACCAGTCCTTTCTTAGCAAAAGTTTCTCACTTTGTTGATTACAAATCGACTCCATAGTTTCCTATAGTCCTATGTCCCATAGATCATGCCCAGAAATAGCAAGGGAGAGATGCAAAGAAAGGAAATGATATGGTACACAGGAAAAGGACTTTTTTGGTGAGGAATGAGGGTATGGAGATATAGTATTTTAGTAGAGATAACTTGTATTAAGTTCCTTTATGTTAAGATGCCTTCTGATTTGAGTAGTGCATTTCCAGCCCATCGCAAAACAGTGTAAGCCAATTGCTTTGCTAAGTTCTGTAACGAGGTTCAGAGGGAAGAGCCCCCCAAAGTTGCTGAATTTGAAAGACATCTCAACACTGTCAGGACTCGGGGTCAACATCTCTGATTTTCTTGGACTCCGGATCATATTCTTTGGTTTTCTGAATTTCCTCACACAGTTGAAATATAATTACAAGACTATCACAATTGTCTTGCCTTCCAACAGTGATAAAACAGTGTTAAAAGCCTCAACAGAAGGGGTTAGGATTGGCCCAGTGGCAGAGTATTCACCTAGTACATTTCGCTGACTGGAAATAGATCACATGACCATCCCTATACTCATCAGCAACAATAGAGGGTGAGATTAATATTACTTACCTGGACAGAGTATAACATATGAACACATTAAATAGAAATTTAACATGTTCATAACATACGAACACATTCATAGAAATAGGAGGTGACAGGAATGTCTGCTGGCATGTCAATCAACACAGGTTTGTTTTATTTTATTATTATTTATTTTGTTATTGAAAGATAGTGAAACAAGACTTGTTTCTTCTTTCTTTGTTAGTCATGAGTAACTGATTTTCTTTGGTAAAATGCCTCTATAATTTTCATCCAGAGAGTTATTCTTAAAGTTGGGACTCTACAAGGTAGTTCTTCAGTAATACTCTATCTGTTTACATGCAAAGCTTTGAGCTCGGGTAGTCATTTCACTTGCACAGTCAACAGGGAAAGTGGTAAGGAGCTGTCATTATCCAATTTAAAGATCTGTGACTCTTTCCCTCCCTTTAGAGCATTTGGCCAATTCAGACTTGGGAAAGTTTGCTCTTACTGATTAAAGAGAGATGGTATATGGGCAACTCCGGGTTTAAGAATGGACTTGATAGGGTTTAGAACAAGTACTCCTAGAGGTTAATGAACAAAAGCTAGCAGAGTACCTTAGAAGAAATCTTTCTGACACTGGAATAGCAGATGGAAATAGTATCTTCATCCATCGGACAAAAACTATCTGCACAGAAGTAAAGTGATTCTCTCCTCCAACCCTTCCTCATTCCTCTTCAAGTCACATCTCGACCCTAGTTCACAGTGAGTCTGGATTACAGATATTTTTTATTGGTTTTGTTTTTTATGTCATTCTCTTTGATTGATGGGATGTTCGACAATATGAATACATTTCAGTGACATGTAAAGTATACTAGGGACAGTATACGTGATGGGTGACCGTTATGATCTGTCCACAGAAAACGGCCTAAACCTAAGGAAATATCAAAGATTATTCAGAGCCATGACATTTGTTCACTTTGCCAAAGAATAATAAATGTCTGCTCTAGTCGTTACTATTTCTCTTGATTTTTTTTTTTCTTGCCACTTTATTTCCTGATTCATGAGAAAACAGTTTGCAAAGTCGTCATTGTTTTCAGATTCCTTACAAAGGTTTCCCCTCCTTCTTCACTGCTGCCTTTTGGTGGGGATCATTTAAAATCTCATCGACTTTCAAAGGCATATAATTCAGGACGTACTTGAATTGATTTTGCGTGGCCTAAGTATTTTTCCATCTTCACTGAGGGCTGTAGATTTCCTTGCTAATGAACAGCCCTGTCAATGAATAAGCAGACTCCCGGAGAGAGAGCACGGGGAGGTTCACCCCTACAGCTGTGCCTCCCCGCCCCCCCATTGCTGCACACAAAAATGTTCTGTGTGGATTTGTTGGCGTTTTGGGGTTGACATGTGTTTACATACAAACGCATCATCCACATTTATCTCTTAGGACATCTCATAATGAGGCAATTTCTCATTGTTCGATTTGCCATACTGTTTTTATGGCCCTGTTTCTATGATTATATGTCCCTGTTTCTGATTTGTCCTGTGTGGAAGGAATTGAGAGGGGGGAGGGAATCAAATGTTTTGCTTTTTGCAGATTGTACCTATACGTGCACCTGAAGGAAAATCTGACATAGTTCATGCCTGTCTTCCTAAGATGAAGGTCAAATTTTTGCTTTTCTGTCTGGGAAAAGCAAATCAGACCATGGCATACTTGCTGGTGCATAATTGTGAGGGTAAAATTCAGAAATCAATGTACATGAGCCTGCAGTGAACACTAAGGTAGTTTTCTGAGGGTGGTCCTTCCTTTATGTAGCCACAACATCAGAAACATTAGCATGCCTTTCCCTGAAGTTACTGTGATGGAGTATGCCTTCCTGTGGACCAGCTCATCCAATGGAGCACTTTAAAGATTCTGTTTTCTTCTCTTTTTACAGCCAAGGACTACTGCAAAGTAATATTTCCATACGAGGCCCAGAATGATGATGAATTGACAATCAAAGAAGGGGACATAGTGACCCTCATCAATAAGGTAAACACAAATTCTCTCCTGCTTTTACAAACTGAGAAGTGCTTTGGAATGGCCCACTGGATATTTATAAGCTTTGGTGTTAGCCATTCCCCGACTTGTTTTATTTTGGGACAGACTCTTGCTGTGTAACCCAGGCTAGCCTCAAACACGTCGTCTTCCTTACAGCTCTCTGGGTTTTTACAAAGCTCTAGCAACGATAATAATAGATAAATACATCTCATCTGCCTTAGGCTCCCAAGTGCTGGGATCACAGGAATGCACCACTAAACACAGCCTTTTTTTTTTTTTTTTTTTTCAACTCTTGAAACACTTCATGGGTCTCATGGTCTTGAGCTTGTGAGAAGAATTGGCATCTTTCTTTTTGTTCAGCCTAAGTCCAGGTGAATGAGCCAACCTGAAGATCAAAGAGATCCTGTGAACTTCCGGGCCAGTTATAGATCTGCATGTCCCTGAGAGAAAGTTTATGTGTCCCAGAAAAAATAGTCCAGAAGGCTCAGCTGTTCATTCTGCCCTGCAGAGGAAAACCAGTCAGGGACCCAAGGAGGGACTTTAAAATGCTAGTCATGCCTCCTGAGCAGCTAATGGTTAAAGGATGTGTGCAGGTCTGATCAAAGACAAGCAGAACACCTGAGAGAATTTGGCTTATCTTGTTTGGGATAAAAAGGTCGGATGGTTTTGTTATCATTGTCGCTAGAGCCCTGTAAAAACCCAGAGAGCTGTGAAATCTGTGTGAGGGGATGCCAGGCTCTCTACCATGGACCAGTTCTGCTTTCATGCGATACTGCTTAGCAAGCCAGTAATTGAAAGTCATATTATTCAAGTGGTTCCTAGTCCGAACATAACAACCCTTTTCTTTGAAGGGCAGGGATTTTATGGATGCTGAATTCAATGAGAAGCCAAGCAGTCTTTTAAGATGCGGAGAGTGGTTTCACGCCAAGGAAGACTTGGAGATCATTGTGGTCATCTGAGCTCTTGCTGAGCTAGGAAGCATTGGCAGCCTAAAGGATGCAGGGAGGGGAAGAGAAACCAGGGAATTAGAGGTGGAGGAGAGCTAAGATCCTGCTACCTGCGGCCATTAGAGGGAGGGAGGCAGTATTGCCTGTTTCCACCTCCCACACGTGTCCATAAAGCGATTGGTACAATTTCCTTTTATGATTTCTCATGCTTATGTCGAAGAAATAGCTTTGGAGATTGTGTGTCACAAGAGCCTAGGCAAAGACATCAGTGAACTAAGGACTCCCGGGGTTAAAAAGCTCCCTGACAGGTAATTTCAGGGAGCAAGGTGGCCCTCTCACAGATTCAGAGAAAAAGATGTGCTAAACAATGTCAGAGCTCTCCAAGCACCCATCTGGAATAACAAATGATTCCTTTTGCAAATCCATCACCCATCCTTTATAATTAATTAATTAATTTTGTGTGTGTGTGTGTGTGTGTGTGTGTGTGTGTGTGTGTGTGTGTCCACGCACGCGCCAGAGAACACTGTATGTCCCTGTGAAGGTCCAAGGGTGACTTGGGGAATCATACTGGATTGCTTCTACCTCCTTTTTGCTTGGCTCTGGGATTTCCCAGAGCTCCGCCCACCACTGCTAGAAGTACAGGCTGCTGCCGTTTCCACCTGGCTCTTTTACATAGGACCTGGGATCTGAACTCAGGACCTTCTGCTTGTGAAGCAGTCTTAAACCCTGAGGCATCACTGCAGCCCACATTTCCTATTTTTAATCAGATCTGTAACCAAACACATGGGATCGGCAAGTTGTTCACTGGATGTGATGCATAATGTAAATACCTTAATAAGTAGTACTGATAATTTGTTTCAATAATATAGGGAAGGGGATTTAACACCCACCCCCAATAAAAATAGCACAATCAGTGAATGAAATAGCTTTCTTGGCAGTGGGGGATGGACTTACTGCTGTTTCTGTTTTGCTGTTAGAACAGGGGAAGCTTTTTTTTTAATTGAAAACCCAAGGCATCAGCAATATTTAAGGAGGTCTGAGAAACCATTGTGGTTTCTCTCTTAACCTGACAATGTTGATTTCCAGCTTCACACGGTTTCCTCTATTCCTTGTCACTTGATTACCTGTCGTAAGTGATAAGAACATACTCATCTGATGCTGATTTTGGCCCGCACATGGCAGCCTGTGATCCAGTCTGATAAAAAGGATCTGATGCTGGTCTAAAGGTCTTGGAACAGGCTATTGAGACAGGCTGCTTTCAAGAGCGTCCTCTCAGAGTTATATCCTTTGTCTTTGGTTTCATGGGTTAATAGATTTAGAAGCAGCTTGATATTATGTTTGCAAATGTGATGTCATCATGCTTATTCACATAATCAGAGGATGGTTTGTCTGCTGACCCTATTTCCTGGCCTAGTACACTTAACATTTTGACGTTTGGTCCCCAGATTCTCCTTTCTCCCACCTGGTCACCTTCTTGTGTCTCTGCCCATTCTTATTCAGGCAACTAGAGCCCACGTTTGGCTTGGGGTCCTTGTAAGACGAGCTTTGGCTTTCCCCTTAGTTTCTGAGGAGCACCCTGGGGTGTAAAGGATGGAAGGATGCTTTCTTTACCTTCACCACCACATCTAGTTCATCCTTACTAACCCAGCACCTTCTTTTGGACACCCTGTACCAGGGCCACACTCATGACCCCTGTGCACCCAACAAAGTCTGTGGTTGCTTTTTTCCCTTTATGGTAAAATCAAGACAGGGAATATGCCTGTGAGATACAGGAGTCAACTTGACAATGATGGGCTGAGCCTTTGGGCACATCTATGAGAAATTAAGTAGTTAAGGCAAACCCTGAGCAAGCAAACCTGTGGGAGATTATTTGATGTGAGAGGACCCAGCCATATTGAGTGGGACCATTCTCCAGGTTAAGGGGGTAAGACATCAAGAGCGGGCTCAGTGGTTTGGCATATTTTGGCATACAGGCCTGCTGTGAGTGAGGAAGTATATTCTCACATCTCTTTGTGTGGATATAGTGTGGCCAGTTCCCTCCTGTTGGCGCAGCTCCTGCCATGCTGATGAAGTGTAACCAAGAATCATAAGCAAGAATAAAATCCCTTGTTTTCCCCTAAGGTATTTAATGTTTATTCAACAGCAGGAAGATGAAACTCACCTACAGGATCCTGAAGGTATTCTCACCTTGGTGCATGTGACCGTTCTGAGAAACCTCCTGTATGCACTCACTGTGCTCATGTGTACTCATGGATCTCAGAATGTATGTTCCTGCTGTGTGGGGTGCCCTCTGCCTTTCAACTGTTCTCTTGATAGCCCATACCAGAGCCAGTCTTAACTCACACCACATGGACTCATTATGAGCTCATTGCTTCACCAGCATTCCTTGTGTTCTGTCATACCCTTAGTATTATTATTTCATAGGATTTTGTGGGACCTCAGTCCTCTTACTATTATAAAATTCCAGCCAATCTTGATCTTGTAGGCTCCCAACTTCTAGGAACAAGGGTTTGAATCCTAGCACCACAGTTTCTAGCTGTGTGTCTTTTGAGCCAGTGTCTTAACCTTTCTGAACCTCCATTTCCTAAGCCATCAAACAAGGGCCATAAAGTTGATCTCACAGGTCCATTGTGAGAATTTACTAAGACATCATGTACAAAAACCTTTCAAACCTCAGAGGAGGGAGTTATGGGTTCTGGGTCTGGGCCCAGTTTGCTGCTAGAACTGGAATGCTGGGACTTAATTAAGAGGTAAAAATGATTTTTTAAAAAATCCACCTAAAAACAGCTAAGAATTCACAGGGGATAATTTTTTTTTGCAAGTATTTGGAAAGAAAGCATGCCACAAATATTTTTGTCAGCCAAAAGGGGGAAAAATGGTGTTCAAGCCTGTAAAAATCCAGCTGACACCATAGGAAATTAATACTTCTTAAGGAGTCACCCACAAAATTATTTAGCTATTACAGACTATTGTAAAATGAGTAGTTGCACCATGGCACATTTAATATGCATTTTACGACCTTCTTGTTGTATATATGAGTTAAGATAAAAAATCTGAATGCTATTCTTCTCACTCACTATCCTTCTCCCCCCACCCCACCCCACCACCAATGCAGCTTATGTTTCCCTTTGCAAAGGTGGCTTCCTTTGCCCTGCTTTTCTGTGTCACCACAGGATTCACAGAGCCTGCGGATGTCCTCCTTTGTAGCTCTAGATTGTCATTTTGTGTGGCTTTCTAGAAAACGCACCAGCCACCTTTAGTGGGTGTCTGTAAGTCCTCTGCATTTCCTGAAATAAAGTGCAAAGACCCAAACTATTTGTGCATCCCTGGAAGCCAGGATGAGATGTGGCAACTGGAACGGTTTGTTTCTAGTTTATTTATAGAGAGTTCTTGTGGATTTGGGAACATCTCCACTTGTGCAGAGCACACTTGTGTTTAGCATTTTTTTTTTATTTCCAGTCCCTCAAAAATAGCTCCGAGTGTGAGTTCCTGCTGCCTCCGTCCCTGCTTTCCTGATGTCTGCTCGAAGTGTGTGCAGCAAGGTTGAGAAACCTCTGGGTGTGATTTCTGATTTTTTTTTCTTTTCTTTCCTCCTTTTCTTTTTTTTTTTTTTATAATTTTTTTTTATTCAAGTGTGTGTGTGTGTGTGTGTGTGTGTGTGTGTGTGTGTGTGTGTGTGTGTGTGTGTAGAACCCCGGATGAATTCCGGAACCACCATGGATGCCTCCACCTCCTCCTTGTTTACTCTGCCCCGGGATTCACAGGCTCCACCCTACCAGGACCAGAAACGCAGGCCACCCCCACTTCCACCTGGCCTCTATAAGTGGGGTCTAGGATCCGAACTCAGGACCTTCTGCCTGCAAGGCAGAGGCTGAACCCCTGAGCCACCTCTCCAGCCCCTCTTTCCTCCTTTTCAAGAGGGCCTCCTGTAGCCTAGGCTGGCTTCTAAACTCCCTACACTACGTAACCAAGGAACTCCTGATATTCCTGCCTGCCTCTGTCTCCGTGGTGCTGGCCTTGGGTGTGGGTTCTAACTGGAAAATCTCTCTGAAGAATGACTAGGAACGGCTTCAGAGAACCAGAATAGGCCTCAGCAGTGAAGGCTCTTCTATTGGAGCATATGTTTGCTGTGACCGGTCCCTACTGGGGCAGAATGAAGTCAGCCATGGAGAAGTCGTGTATATGTTCTTGGCCAGAGCCCTCCTGGAATAGTGACCCTCTCCTCCTAGCGCCACCCTGTCCCCCAGTCTGGGACTGACCCCTTTGCAAATGAGGACTTTGAGGAAATATTCATAAAAAACGTCGTTGCTAGGTAGCTCTGTCTTTGATGCTTAAAGCATACCCCCACCTCCATCTGTTCATTGTCATAAACCAGTGTCAAAATCAGTGCTTAGAAGAATACTATTGTTGGCTTGTTGCAGGAACAGTCTTTCCTCTATTTGCCAACTATCACTTCTGGGTTACCAAATGTTACAGGGTTCCTGTTCGGGGGGACAAATGTTACAGGAATGACTGTCCCAGTGTTGCAGGGTTCTTGTGTTCAGAGTCGAAGATTGAAACCAGATCACCTGTAGAGGATTAAGGTAGAGTTTATTACAGGAGAGAAAGAACAGAACTTAGGGACTCCAGATGTGGAGTGTCATGAGCAGCAAGCACCCCGGAGAACTCATAGACTCCAGGCATGAAATCCATGAGAGGCAAGGAACAAAAAATACACTCATGGCACTAGGGGGCAGGCCCTAAAGATGGCTGCCTGGGTTAGATATATTTATACATTTAGAAAAACTAGGGAAAAATGGCTTTTCTCCATTGGTTAGCTCACATCCAGGCCAACCCAGGTGCTCTTGGGCCCAGGTGAGGCTAGAGATCTGTTGTTTGTTGGGTGTGGAGGGCTTATCTCCATAATCCTTTCACCGGGAAGTTTGCCTTCTTATCTCTGGGAACATTGGAGTCAGTTCCTCAGCAGGGGTGTTCTTTCTGGGTGATCCCAGTAGTTGGGGTTGGCCTTTGGGAATTTCAAAGACCTTCAAAGACTTTTGGAGACTGTCCCAGCATAGCTGCTGTAAACCTCCCTTAGGCTGAAATAGTGGAGATGGAGGAAAGAGAAAGCTACTCTCCATGTTCATAGAAGAAAACCAATAGATATACCTTAAAGAAGATGGTGTCTCAGAGAATTATATAAAGATAGTTTGTGGCTCCTGTAACTCCAGTGGTGTTGTCCTTTCTTTAGATCATAAGGATTATACACTGAAGATTACGGTCAGCAATTTTAATTTGCACCCTGTTTTCTTCCTTTTCTAGTTTTCCTTCATTCACTCATTGAAAAGGGCTTCTGGCATGCCATGAACTATGCTGGGGGCATAATAGTGAACAACACTTACAAGCTGGGGGTTTGCTCTTTCTTAGCTCCAAATACTTAGAGTGCTGTGGGGCCAAGTTAAAAGTGAATACTAGCTCATCCAGTGTCTTTCCTTCCTACCTCCACATGTCCTCTCTTCTTTCCCAGACAGCACTTGGGTGTTTAACTTAGTACCAGCTAGGTACCTGCAGGATCTCAACTTGCCAGTGCAGGGAAGTTGGGCCAGGTCATTAGCAAGAGTCCAGGCCCCTCAGCACCCTCCCTTTCTCCTCATGGTTCTTTCAGGAGCTCATACCTCATCCTCACTACATGCTGAGGAGTCACTTGATATCACGAGTGTCCTGTCCAGATCACAGAGCAGAAACACAGATCCAGAGCAAGGAAGCACACCTTCAATTAGAGTCCCAGCAAGTCAGGGGCAAGGCTGACTTCCTGTTGAGTGATCTTGGAATTTGGGCAGGGTAAAATAACTCTGGGCACAGTTGGTTTCCCATGAGGTCATGGGAAATGCAGCCCAGTCACTCCCAGAGCTGACTTATTTTTTTTTTATATATAATACATTTTTATTATTATTTCAGCTCATACAAACTTAATAGGTACACCAGTTCCCTCCCTCCCTCCTCCTCCCCCCCTGCTCCCCCTGCTCCCCCTCCCCTCACCCCTCCCACCCCATTTCCCCCCCCCCCCCCCCCCCGCGCCTCCCGCCCCGATTCCCAGAGTCCTTTCTTGTGCATGCCTGACTCTCCTCTGGGCCCTCCTCTCCGATGACATACAAGGACCCAGTGGCATTTCCCTGAATCCTTTCCTGTGTTCCCCTTAAGCACAGGAACACTACTGTGGCTGTCAATCCCTTGCCTCCAAGGATCTTGGTGCCTTTAGCAGATGCTAGACTTTGTGAGGTCAATAGTGTGTTGGACATTGCGCCGGGCATACAATGTCCAATTATGATTGCTTCGGCCCTAACTTGTGTGGAGTATCTTGCAAATCATTGCTCCTCCCATCCTTTTGCTCTTACACTCTTACCGCCCCCTCTTCCGCAAATGTCCCTGAGTTTCAGGATGGGGAGAGATTAGTCTGGCCTAGTTCTAGATGGTTGATATAGAGTCTCTGAAGTTCTGGATAGTAGTTCGTTGATTTTCTTTTGCAGTTTTGTTGCTCCTGTAATGCTCTTCACTCCATCATGATGGGCACTGTATGTCACCCCCTGGCCAGAGACAGAAAGCTATTAAACTGGAGTCTTATTATAAGAGCACATTCAAGGGTAGATGTAATACTTATACCCAAAATTGGAATCGCAGGGTCATATGGCATTTGGCAATGGGAGGGGTCAATCACCCATTTGCAAAAACTCACCCTTCTGGTGAGTTCATACCCCCTTAGTTGTAAATGATCAGGAACGAATTGTGAACTTAACTAGGTGCCAGAGCTGACTTATTGAGAGTCATCAGTTGTTTCTTGCTAGTCAGTGCTGGTGTCTGGATCTTCCTTCCAAAATTGATGATGTCTGTACCACATCATTGGTGTTACCATACCATTATCATCCCGTCTGTGTTTTCTGACTTGTTAGAGTTTCTGGCCTGCCAGATAGCCAGTGCTGAGTAATGATGAGCCAGCCCAATGAATGCCATTTTTTAAAACCATTATTCAAGACAAAGTGTCATGTATCCCAGGCTGCCCTCAAACTCACTGTGTAGCTGAGACTGACCTTGAAACTCCTGATCTTCCTGCCTCAGCGTCTTGAGTGCTGAGATTGTAAGAGCTTCTGGGGATCGAACTCAATGCCTGGTGCACACTAGGCAAGTACTCTACTAACTGAGCTACATTGCCACACATGCCCGAAGCACTATTCTACTGCTCTCTTCTGTTCATTTTCTATAGGGAACATATTTTGGTAGTGTCTTTCAGGCCCTGGGGGTTGTTTGGCCTTCTGTTTGCTGTTACTATTATAGAAAAAGAAAAGCTGAAATCCTGAACTCCTTTCTAAACCCTTCTTCCTGAACAGGTTCTAGTGTTTCTGTTTCCCTTCCTTCCTCCTGCTTATTAACTCATTGATTAGCTGAAACATGTATTCATAAGGAAGCCGTTTCCAGACCTCCTTGCCTCCCACCCCACCAGAAGCAGGCTGCCTCCACTGAAATGAGTAGCACTGGGAATCTCGGGAAGGATCTTTAGCCAGGTGCAAGAAAGCCACTCACCTAAATAGATTGCTGGCCTTAACCCTTTCTCTCTGAACCACTGAAGCTTTCAGCAGAGCTAAAATGCTAGGATTAAACATGGTTCCAAGGGCGAGGCATAAATTAGCAGGTGTCATCCTGAAGCTGACGACTCCCTGACAGCTCATTTAGAAGGATGTGTTTTATGAGTGAATGAAGAAAGTTAAGCACAGATCTGGGATCACTTTGAGTTTGCACACATTTGAAAAATGTCAGTATTCAGCAAATGACTCGTTTATGTCATAGAATGTTATATCTTACAGTGTGCCCTATCCTTGTTAGACTGCATATGTCTTTATTCGAGACAGAAGTACATATATTGTCCGGGCATAAACATAAAAATAAAAAAACATAAAAAATGAACCAGCATGAACCTGGACTTACATGCAGGAAACAGAAGTAGGAGGGGTAGAAATTGATGAGGCATCAGAGGGAGCCTAGGATGTCCTCCATTATCTAAGCCAATTTTATTGTAGCATGCATGAGTATTTGTAGGAAAAAAAAATCAAAGAAGAGCAGGGCCAAATTCTTTACATGATTATGTTAAACATTTACATTCTGGACTAGCAAAGAAAAGGCAGGAGTGACATCTACTTGCTGTATAGGACTAGACATGATGTCTCCAGGTAGAGTTAAAAGCAGGCATGACACTTAGTTGCTAAAAGGGAATGGACAATGAATGTCTCAAAGCAGAGTTACCTAGTTATGTGCATAATCTTGTGACCCATGGATTAACATATCTAATGGTCTCAAATGCACAGGGAAGAAACTGCTTGGAGAAGTGCCAGTTCTGAGAAGAACAAAAAGTGATCTAAGAACAGACAGGAGGCAAACTCACCCACCAGAAGGAAGAATCTGCCTAATAATTGTCTATTTCAGAAGCTAATGTATCATTCTCAAGAGAGCAGATTTAAGCCTTGCCGATGCCCACAATATATATTGTTGTTTGATATCATTTGTCTTTCTCTTAAAAATAGGAACCGAGAGTAACAAGAAAAATCTAATGTCCTGAATGTTTTTGATCCACACACTTCTCCACTGAGCTTGTTTATTTTTTCAGACATGTAATTTTAAATTAGATGAAGATGATCAATGTCAGGTATGGAGAGGGGAAAATTTTCATTTTAGTCTACCAGAAGAGAGTCAAAAACAGTGCAATCAAAGTTTCGATGGTCAGTATTAGAGTTTGCTTTTGTATAATAGACAAATGGGTTTGCCTCTGGTACAAATTCCAAGTTCACATGCCTTTACAAATCAGATGATTTGTCTATAGGTGTCCTCCTGTTACTTTTTCAGCCTAATTGTTGTGCCTCTCCAGAGTGCTTTGCTTAAGTAGAAGGACCTCAGCAGTCCTTGTAGTATCATCTTGAAACACTTCTACTACTAGCCTTTCTATCTGCATTTCCTCAAGATAGGCATTAAGAGGTTTAATGAGATGTGTGGCTGCAAGTTCTTTAGAGCCACAAAATTCCAATTCCAGTTATTGCTATTGTAAGTTATAGGAAAAAGACAACAACTGCCTGGTGACTTAATGTACTTTCTTGATACATGGAACAATCCTTAAATAATGGTTATTATTAGTTTCCCTGAAATTCTTCTTGAGTATCTACTCCAGTATATTTTTTTACGAGGAAAATAATTTGTTATAGTCATATAGTCCTCTGGTTATGTATTTCAAATCTTTTTACATTTGGGGAGGGTGTTGAGACAAAGTCCCATGTATCCCATGCCAGTTTTAGACTTGCTGTGTAGCTGAGGCAAGCCTTAACTCTTCATTCTCTTGCCTCTATCTGTCAGGTCTGGGATTCTAGACATGGGCCACCAAACTGGCTCACATTTGAGATGGAAAGTGGCATGGAATCCACTTTGAAGTCATATTTCAAATTTTAATAAGTAATACTTTGGAAAATTATGAAAAAGTTCATTATAATGAGAGGTTAGAATTTGTTATGGTTTGAAATGTGTCCCCCACAGTCTCATGTGTTTGGCAAGGTCATGGTACCTTGAGAGGTGGAGCCTTGCTGGAGGAAGGTAGTCACAAGGGGTGGGCCTTGAGGTGGATTAGTCCCACCCTACCTCCAGGAGAAGTCAGCCTTTGCTGCAAGCAGTCTGCAGCTCTTGGCTTCCAAGATGTCTGCAGTGACTTAGCCTCCTCCAGCTTTGGCCAGCCAGCCATGCCACCTCTGCTTTGAGAGACTGTACCTTCCCTCTGGAACTGTAAGCTGAATAAACCTCCCTTTCTCCCTTAAGTTGATCGATTTTGGGTGCTCTCTCACAGCAATAGTTAAGAGTAACTGTTACAGAATTACTCATGATCTTACCCACTTTCACATATCTTATTAATATTTTAGCCCTTATCCTTCCAAAGTTGGTTCATATATGCACATAATTACAGTTTCAAATAAAAATGAGATCATATTATCATACTATTTTTGTCTGTCCAAAGTATATGATGACGGTCTTTGACAATATGGTTCCATAGCATCCTAATAGAGGGAGGAATTACCACAATCCCTTTTTTTTTTTTTTTTTGAAGGCTTAGACTTTTATTTTTATGTACAAAAAGCCGACATGATCTCTTTCACTGGGTAGTGAGTGGTCTTCAATCCATTCAAGGAAGGTCACTTAGTCCAACTTGATGAAGCCGATGTCCTTGGCGTACTGGCGGAAGCACTGCCAGCACATGTTCAGCCCGTATTTCTGTATCAGACCGAGGCGGTTCGAGCAGACACGGCAGGAGCGGGAACCCTGGCCGAACTTCCGTGGGTGACTCCAGTAGAGCTGCCGGTGACCCATCTTGCCTGCTGCCGTCCAACGAGGGAAAAGACCACAATCCCTTTTTGTATTTGTTTCCAATTTTTCTCTGGTTAAACCATGTTGCACAGTGTTTACCTGACTTTTAAGCCCTTGTGAATGTAATTATTCCTGCCACTTTCTACTAGGTATATAACCTTAGGCAAATTGCTCATCCTTTGCCTCAGTTTCTTGTTTTCTTTTTTTTTAAAGAAAATGTTTTATTTATTGTGAGAATGGGGGAGAGAAAGAGCAGGTGCACAGATGCCAAAGCACACATGTGAAGATTGGAGGACAGTGTTTGGAAGTCAGTTCTCGCCTTTTACATGAGGACGCTGGAGATAAACTCAGATCACCAGCTGTAACAGTTACTCCTAACTATTGCTGTGAGAGAGCACTCAAAGTCAATCAACTTAAGGAAAAAAGGGAGGTTTATTCAGCTTATGGTTCCAGAGGGAAGGTACAGTCTCTGATAATGGAGGCTGCATGGCTAGCTGGCCAAAGCTGGAGGAGGCTAAGTCACAGCAGTCATCTTGGAAGTTGAGAGCTGCAGACTATGTGCTGCAAAGGCAGACTTCTCCTAGAGGTAGGGTAGGACTAATCCACCTCAAGGCCCACCCCTTGTGACTGCCTTCCTCCAGTGAGGCTCCACCTCTCAAGGTGCCATGACCTTGCCAAACACATGAGACTGTGGGGGACACATTTCAAACCATGACACTCCACCCCAGCCCCCACAGGCTCATTGGCATCTTATTATGCAAACCATATTCAGTCTAACTTTAAAAGTCTCATAGACACAGTCCCAACACAGTCCAAAAGTCCAAAGCCTCCTGTAAAATCAAAATACAAGTAACATACTTCCAACATACAATGGCACACAATAAACATTCCCATTCCAAAAGAAAGGAATGGGAGCATATCCAGGAAAGATTGGTTCATAACTAGACCGAAAACCAACAGGACAAACCCCAAATTTTGTAACTCCAAGTCCAACAAGTGAGCCTCTCCTTGAAATCATCTCAGTTCCAAAGGGCTTTGGCTCCACCCCTCCAACACAGCTGCCCATAGAACACATCGCTCTCTTGGGCTGACTCCTCCCAGGGTATACAGCTCTCCTTAGCAGGTGTCCCACGTTGTCTCTGGCATCTCTAACATCTTTACTTCTCAATGGCAAACCACAGCACAAACTGCCCTCCTTGGGCTTCTAAACTGCAGACTTCTTGCCTCATGATGCCTGGATTCTGCCAATTTTTGAAATCTTGGAGGAGGACTCCACGATCTCCTCTTGCATCACTGATGCCTCTAAAACCAGAACCATATGGGCGATTTTGCCAAGACTGGCCCCTTTGAATCACAGCTGATTCTGCCTCTCTATGTTGACCATCTCCTGGGCAGTTGCTTTGTAAGAGAAACCAACTCTTGCTTTGGAACTCCACCCTTTAGCTCCAGTCTTCTTAAAGCATTTGCATTCTTATGAGTGGGAGCCTTCCCTGAGGATCTTGCCCTCAAGCTAGGGCCTGTCCTATTATTCAGATTGAGAGCAGGCTTTGATTTACAAATGGAGCTAATCTCTTTAACAGCCATTTTGTTCTCTGCTTCTTCCTGGTTCAACTCTTCAACTTTGCCATTGTATTTTTCATCATCAGATCTTACAGTTTTTGCTTCTTCCTGCCTGATTCTTCGCTCTTTTTCATAACTCTGAAGACAACTAAAAAGTAGCCATATCACATTGTCAAGAATACATTGCTTTGAAATTTCCTCCACCAAGCACCCCAGTTTAACTTCAGGCAAGCTTTCAGGACGAGGGCAAAACTTCACTAAACTCAAACACAGTCTCTGTTCCCCTCTGGACCATCACAAGCTGGGCTTCCACTGCCTGTGTCTCTCACAGCATTGCTCTCCTCTGAGCTCTCAGGAGAAAGGCCCATTTGGCCCCCTCGCCAAGATGCAAAGACTTTCCCAGCACAAAGTCCAAAAGTTTTCCACATTTCTCCCAACAAACAGTTCCAAAGGCACACTAGCTACATCACAGTATTGGTCATACTTCTGGGTACCAACTTCTCTCAGCTTCACAAACAACTTCACATTGTGGTACTAGCTGTTCTTAAGCTCACAGCAATACCCTACTACCCGGTACCAATTTCTGTAACAGTTACTCTTACCTATTGCTGTGAGAGAACACCCAAAGTCAATCAACTTAAAAGAGAAAGGGAGATTTATTCAGCTTATGGTTCCAGAGGGAAGGTACAGTTTCTCATAATGGAGGCAGCATGGCTGACTGGCCAGAGCTGGAGGGAGGCTAAGTCACCACAGACATCTTAGAAGCTGAGAGCTGCAGACTACTTGCAGCAAAGGCAGGCTTCTCCTAGAGGTAGGGTGGGACTAATCCACCTCAAGGCCCACCCCTTGTGACTGCCTTCCTCCAGCAAGGCTCCACCTCTCAAGGTGCCATGACCTTGCTAAACACATGAGACTGTGGGGGACACATTTCAAACCATGACACCAGGTTTATACATAATGCCTTTACCCACTGAGCCATCTCTCTGGCCCACTTGGCCTCAGTTTCTACATCTGCGAAGTATGTACAATAATGGCACCTTCTACAGAAGGGCTATCCAACCGTGTTATAAAGATAAAGTGAGTTAGAGTAGATGCTATGGTGTAGATGTCCCTCCGAGTACATGTGTTCAAAGGTTAATTCCCAATGCAGCAATTGAGAAATGGGACATTTAAGAAGTGATTGAGTCATGCGGGCCCTGCCACATAGTAATGAATTCATCGTTAATTACTGCCAGAGTGGGTTACGCATAAAATTATGACTTCAGGAGCCCCTTTCCTTAGCATGTGCTCCCTTTTCTTTTCACCTTTCTCATGGGACACCATTGTAAGATTCAGGCCTCTCAGGCAGCCCATCTGCCTCCTGTAAAAAAGAAATCAGTTCTTTGTAGATTACCTAGCATCAGGCATTCTATCATAGCACTACCAAACAGACTAATAAATTAGACAAAGCACTTAAACAGCCTGGCTAATCATAAGTGTTGTATAAACGTTAGCAATTTTTATTTTCTGATGATAAATTGCTAAATGTAATGGTGCATCAGTGTGTTTTGAGGGCATTTAAATGATGTTCTGTTAATTTCATACAAGAGCATTTGAGAATGTTTCCCTATCCTTGTCATCCCCGAATATTATCATTCTTTCTGTATCTGCTAATATGATTTAATGTCTACTAATTCTGCACTTGAAAAATTATTACCGAGGTTGAAAATTTGATGAATCGTTTTCCAATTGATTTTTCTAAAATACCCTGTTTCCGTGCCAATGGCCTGTCAGTTTTCACTTTACAAATAGTTTTTCTTAGTTTATGACTCATAGAGATAGTTAAGTACAAAGTCATTAA
The DNA here is from genome assembly GCA_023101885.1 of Typhlomys cinereus. Taxonomy (NCBI): domain Eukaryota; kingdom Metazoa; phylum Chordata; class Mammalia; order Rodentia; family Platacanthomyidae; genus Typhlomys; species Typhlomys cinereus. Next base: position 1,975,084 of record JALPQD010000136.1, on the reverse strand, counting down.
AATAAATACTTTTATGACTTGAAATTTTCACATTTTAGAGTTAACTGTAGATTTCAGTAAAATTCACCCTTTTCAGAATAGTTTTACTTGAGACTTTTATATTTTAGCCCTAGGTGGAGAGAGAAGCCAGCTATTAAATGCTTTCCTTTTCTGCCTTTCTTGGGGTTTCAGCAGATCTATTTAAAGCTTCTGCCCTTTCAGTATTTCTTGCATTGGCAGTTTGAGAACCCCTGAGGTTCTGTGTGGATGCTTGTAAGGATCTTCCTGTCCTAATGTAGTCTTGGCAAACTTATGCAAAGGGCAAGAAAGCAAGTATTTGGGGCTTTGTGGGCCATTCAGCCTCTGTACCAAGTACTGTTTTCCCATTGTAGAAGAACTGGGACCATGGAAGTAGATGAATGGGCCTGGTCGAATTCCAGTAAAACTTTTTGAAGACCATGTAATTTTCATACTCCTTGAAGTGTTAGACTTCTTTTGATTTTTTTCAACCATTTTAAAATGTAAAAACTATTCTTAGCTTTTGGCCCATGGGCTGTAGTTTGCTGACCTCTGAAATAGAATGTCTGGAAATAGACCCATGAATATACAGGCAGTTTTCAACAAAAATGCAAAGACCGCTTAAGAACATAACTCTTTCCAAGAAATAGTGTTGACACAGTTGGACATACATGGGCAAAAAAAAGAATTTCAATCTCAACCTCTTGTATTATGCAAAAATTAACACAAACTAGGTAAGTACACATACACATATCAACAGATAGCCTAATTTTTTATGAAAATATAGAAGAGTGATTGGAATCCTTACTATCAAAAGCACATTCCATAAAAGAAAACAAGAGTTAAGTTGGACTTCAGCAAAAATAAATCCTTAGGCTTTTGAAAGACACATTGAAGAGAATGTTGCTGATAGGTCTGTTTATGCTACACTCTTGGGAGTCCCAGCATTTATCTATCAACTACCTCATATATAATTGCTCAAGTGTCAAGGGCCTTGGTTTTGTTATGAGTCTTCCACAAAGTCTTTTTATTATATAAAGCTATAGATCTCCTAAATTGCCCTGCCTCTGTGCCTTTTGTCCCCCATGGTGGTAAAGCCACATTCCACTGGTCTGACCTGGACTCAGCAGAGCAACCTTATGGCCTGGATTTGGCTTTATAATTATGTTTTCCACTCACTGCACTGGCCTACAGGTTACATCAGCTAAGTGTAGATTTAAAAGGCCTTACACAAAATTTTAGGACATGAAGTAAGTTTTCTAAAAAAAACAAACAAACAAAACAAGCTACTTCTAAGAAATGTAGTTTTTTCCCAATGAAGAATGATAGTAGAAGTTAAGAATTTACTAATATCTGGTACAACTCTTTTGGTTGTGGGGTTTTTTTTTGTTTTTGTTTTTGTTTTTTTGTTTTTTGGCAAGTATGTGTTCTGCATGTGTTTGTGTGCAAGAGCGCCCTTGAGTGTGTGTGCCTCTGAAAGGCCCAAGGGTGATATCTAGAGTCATCCTGGATTGCTCTTTCACCTTATTCTTTTGTTCTGGGAGTTCCCAGGCTCTGCCTTTCAAGGCAGGAATTACAGGCTCCACCATTTCCCCCTGGCATTTTTACAAGGAAAGGCAGAGGGAGGGGGGGTTCTGAATTCAGGTTCTTTTCCTTGTAAGGCAAAGACTTTAATATTTGAGTCATCTCACCAGTCCTGTTTTGCCTATTCTTGACCTCAAAATAAGCATGGTCTTTTACTTCGTTCCTTCTGGTTCTTGAAATGAGGATAACCACTGCCGCAGACCAGAGTCAGGGCCTCGAGACCAGGGCCCCCCCCACCAGGTCGATGGAGCACAGAACACATGCAACTCTCTTTAGGCCAAGTGAATTCTGGACCCATTTATTGAAACTTTCATGACAGCTTTTATACAGAAAATTTTGGAGTAAAGAATGTAGCACCTATGATAGATGTATAATTTTCTAATCAGCAAAATCACTTTCAGGGTGGACCTTTTTTCAAGAACCTAACCCATTGCTTGAGGGTAAAGACACTTAACAGAAACATTCTCTTATCTAATCTATAATGCTTCACTGGGATAGCCATGGGGCTGAGCCTACATTTTAACAGAGACTGCTTTTTTTAAAATACACAGAAGAGGAATGATCTCCTTTTGATTTCAGCAAGGAACATATTTTACAATTAACTATAGGAGTTCCCAACACTCCATAAGTCCCAGCTTGAGCTTTTGCTGTTGTCCTCTCCAGGTTGATCCTCTCAGTCAGGCAGGTTGACATGGGCAACAGGCATGGCAGCAGGTTCTAACTTGGGAAGTTGCATGCAGCTCATGCAGTCTCTGCTATTCAAGCTTGAACCATGTCTCTAGGGGGGGCCATGGCTTGGATATTCAAGGCCATAAGCGCCTAGAGTGTGGTTCTGTTAATGGAGCACTACTGAGATATATACTGAAGAAGACACTTAAGCAATATAATTATTAAAAGAATAATTCCTCCTATAATAGCATCCTTCTATTCCTTTAATAGTAAGGTTGCTTATGTTTCCCTTTGAGGAATTCCAGAAGTGTATTGCCATCAGTTAGATGACCCATCTGTGAACCATGCATTCTCCAAACCTGGGGTCCAATCTGTCAGGCCCCATATGCCTGCCATGGGTGTCTTTTGGGGCGGAGACGATCATTGGTGGGAGTGCACTCGAATGGTCCATCTCTGTGATTTCTCATAAGAGTGCTGTTGAGGATAGGAAAGACACGGCCCCCTTTGCTTCTGACATGGATTCTCCCAGTTTGGATTGCAAATACCATCTCCAGGGGCAGTCTTGGCATCTAGACTTTCTGGCATGATGGTCTCTTCCTTGGCCTTCAGCCAGGGTAAGAGAGTATCACAGTTTCTTTTAAGATTCTAGTGGACTGATAGCATAGTCTTATACTTCTGGAATTTCTGAGTTAGTACATAGGTGGGAATTTTACCCACCTATGTTTTAAGACTCTAGAAGTTATTCTCTAATTTCCTTAAAATCAGTGCACACATTCTGGCTAACAAGTCTACTTATTGTAAGTGACTAGACATGAAATCTCTATTTCGAATTTGACTTAAAGTTGAAAAGCAGGCTTCTTCTCTAAATCAGAGAGCAGGAAGCTATTCCCCCCCAAAAAACAAAACAAAACAAAACAAAAAACCCTAAGAGCAGGTAAAGAGCACTCCTAATTCCCAGAAGAATTCTTTCTGCCAGAGGCAAAACTTGAATTATCTCTATTCCCAAAAAAACAAAACCTAGGTAAAGGGCACTCCTAATTCCCAGAAGAATTCTTCCTGCCCATGGGGAATTCTTCCTGCCCATGGGGTTACTGTGATGTTCCCCAGGAAACTGGGAAGAAACAGCAAGGCCTAACAATTCCCATATTTTTCCTTATTTCTCTTAAATAAAGCCATGTCCTTATCCCAAAAGATGTTTCTTTGAATCCATCTTTTCCAAACTGAGACATATTCTACCAGATTCTGATAAGGACGCAGCAAACCACAATCTCATTTGGTAATGAGAGTACCACCTTTGAGGTGGTAAGTGTAACTGCTAAGAAAATCCCTCAAAACCTAAGAAATAGTGCTTACTGAATGATGCTATGTGTATCAATGAAACAGAATAATATTCTGCCATATCTACTATCATTTTAATGGGAGAAAAGCATGCATTTGGATGAAGAGTCCATACATTTCTTGAAACATTATCGAAAATGGAAGTTCATCACCAGTATACATGTCCTTGAGAAGCGAAGCACATTTAGCTATGTGCTGTGGATGAAGTGAAGGTAGCATAAAAAATGGCTTTGAAGGTTTAACATGTGTTAGTCATCTCAATGTAAAGTACAAAGCAAACAGAAAATGGGGAGTTTTTTATGGAAACATGTTGGTCTATTAAGTCCAAATATTTTATTATGCTTAAACAGACAGAAAAGTGTGAATATATTTTGTGACTAATTCACATTCTCTCACTTTTAATCAATATTCCTTATGTTTAAAGTCAAACTTCAAGATCACATGAAAGACCTTGTCCATATAACTATCTCTTTTTCATATGAGTGCTGATTTTCAAAGTAGCCTTACAAAGGCAGAGAGTCTTTTATTCTGCTATGAGACCAAAAAAAGGCTAAAGCATAAATGTTTTCTGAGAAGACTTAAGATTGTATATGCCACAAATGAAATTGAGAGACAATTCTGATATATTTGTTACATTCCAAATCTCTAGCCAAGTTCCCAAAATCCCAGGAGGTGCCCAGTATGAATAGTGATGCTGGAGTTAGGCCAACATGGCAGCTCTGTTGAGTGCTAGTGTCTGAAGAGGCTCCAGGCAGAAGCATCTTTTTTTTTAAGAAGGAAACTGGCTGTGATCATAGAGGCCTGTGGGGCTTCCTCCCTTGGATATATTCTGTTAAAATCCCACAGGCCTTCCCGATTCTGACCTGTGACTCTTCCTGTTTATGGAAGCTCTGTTTTCTCTGTGGATTTGGGGTAAGATTGTTTTTTCCTCACTTCTTAGTGACATAATGACATGCGGACTCAAAGGTTACTTCTGTAACATTTCCTATCCTATGTTTGAAGAGCCAAGGTGTGTAGCAAGGTGGTTAGGTGACTGGAATGCTCTCACTCCATAATGGCCTCCAACAACCTTTGGCCTTTAGCAGCATGTCATAGAAAAGGTGTCATTTTACATGTGTGTCATTATCTGAAAAGGGGCAGGTGGAGTATTTGTCCTTCTTCATGAAGATGTTTTAACAGTGGCTGTGCTGTACCTTAGGGAATATTTTTCTTCTTCATTAAAGAAAGTTACATATGCAGGCAGTCGAAATTCCTAGATAATTAGAAACCTTTGTGTATACATTTCAGATATTATTTCTCTGTGATTTCTTTTGGGAATTTTGACCTTGAAATAGCCCAAACTTCAAAAGATAGAGCTTAAGAGTTCTACATTACCCAGAATAAAATGAATTCATTTTAATTAAAGAAGCAATTTCTTACAGAGAATATATTACTTTGGGTTACAGCTGGAGTAAAAAGCATTTCAGTCATATTTTGCTATAACAACCCTAAAAGTTTACAAAATATGTAGAGCTGTTCTTTGTTTTTTATTTTTGTATATGGTGTGTGTGTGTGTGTGTGTGTGTGTGTGTGGGCACACATGTGCCACCATGCACGTATGGAGGTCACAGGTCAGCCTTGGGTTTTAGTCCTGACATTCCGCCTTGTTTGATACAGAGACTCTTGTTATTTGCCTCCAGCATCCACCAGGTCAGCAGGCTTGCAAGTTTCCCTGGATTTTCCTGTTTGGACATCTTAGCTCACCATAGGAGCACTGGGATTGCAGACATATGCCACTACATGAGTTCTGGGGATACAAACAGAGGTCCTCACAGTGTTGTGCCTGCTGAATCATCTCCAGTACAGAAGCAACATGTTTTAGACTCTGAACAGTATATAGCACATGAATGTGATTTTGGAGAGAGAAAAGCAGGAAACAATTTTATAAATTGCATTATAGGATAGGATACAAGGAAAGTAGACTTATAGGATGGAAGACAGCATTGCAATTCAGGCCATAGAAAGGGCTTGAATGTGCAGGGCAGAGAACTGTAGAGGAGTGGTTGACACAAGAAAAGAATTCTGGAAATCTGATCTTGGCCATATGCTATGCTAGACATCAGTAAGACCTTGATCTTTGGCCATATGCTATGCTAGACATCAGTAAGACCAGGCAGAAAACAAGGACTTGAAGGACTGTGGGTTCAGTGAATGTCCCGGAGATCACCAGTGGTGAGAGGTGTTATAATTCTAGTCAAGCAGAGTAGCAAAACAAGGGGGGAGGGGCAATGAGCGCCAGTGGCATCTAATTCAGAATCAACCACGTAGGAATGGTGCTACCTTGGCACTCAAACCAAGTGTTGCTAGCTCAAGCTGATCAGCAAGCCATTCTCCCACTATAACAAAACTCAGAGTCTTGCAAGAAAAATGGCCGATTCCAGCCTCTCAGCCATGTGGTTGTGTAGTCGTTGAGATTCTTTGATCACAGACAACTACATCTATGAAGAAGCAGGTATGGTTTGGCTAGCTTGTAAAAGATATGGTGGCATTACAGAGTATAGATTTTAGGTGTCAGACTATGCCAAGGTACTTACGGCTTTTTGTTTGTCATGCATGCCATTATACATATGTAAAATGGAAAAAGCCAGAATAATATAGTAAACCATAAACTTCGTTGCCCCGTAAGAACCTAGGAGTTGTTGGAAGTGGATGGACTTCCTGGTGTTTCAAAAGAGTGAATGTCTGCTTAGCCCTTTTGGGAAGTTGCCGGTTCTAAGGTAACATTTTCTTGAGTGGACCCGTGGAAGTTTCCTGTGTAGGCCTCAATTCTTGAGCTTCCCCCATTAACTCTGGTTTGCAAACATTGCTTCTGACACTGAGATAGGACATTGTTTTTTTCCTGTTGCTTCATAAGCCATGCTGTGGATGAGCCAACTTTAGTAACTGACTTCTGGGGATGTGGGAAACGCTGAGCAACAGTCCCCACCATACAGGGTAATTGCATCTCTTGGGGAGGTGTTAACAAGCAGAAGCAGAGCAGAGTTGCTCCCGGGCTTCGGCTTCCATAGAGCTTTTCCGCAACAATCTCCTCTCCTGCCAAGCTCCATGCAGAAGGCGCTCATTAGTAAATATTAGACAGCACATCCCTGACTGCCTGTGGCTGTGGAGGGTGTGAGCCCTCCCCCCACCCTCGAGGCACTGTGAGGCTCACTTAGCAGCCATACTGGAATTGTTCAATACTCACTTTCTCCTCAAATGATTTCTTAGCCACACAGCAAGATCACAGGAACAGCCATGTTGGAGATCCTCTAAGAAGTGGGGAGAGTGGGGGCAAATTGACCACCAGAGATTATTGGCTAGAGTAGGTTTTCTTTTCATTTGGACCAGGTGGTAAACCCATTTTGAGGGTTGACATATGTGTTTCTAAGTTGCATGTTTCCCCTTGAACTTATGATTTCAGAAAAAATATGACCTCTTTCAAGGGTACCTTTTAAGTCATTACTGTATGCAGAAACATTATTCATACAGATCAGCAGGTAAACCTGATTGTGTAGCTGAAACTTATTTTGTAGAGTTACTCTATTGCAAGCTTCTCACTTCTGCAGTTTGAAAATTAAGAGGAGTAAAATAAAGAGTCTGAAGGAAGTTTGGCCCATCCACCTGTTCACCCATTTGGCCGGAATCAGCCTCACCACTCTACTGAGTAGCCAATGGCTACAAAGACATAAAGGCAGATCCTTACTTTCAAGGCCTTTATCCTTTTTTTTTTTTTGAGAACCTTGCTACTCAGAGTATGGTCCACAAAGCAGCAGACATTTCAGTGGTAAGGGGCATAAAGGACATAAAGTCATCATATTCACAAATGCAATTGTCAAAAAAAAAAAAGCTGTGCATCTGACTGGCCCAAAATTTTGAATCTGAATTATGTTAGTTTATATGGTTCCCAAGTGAGAAGGATATTCTCAACCTGTGCTATAGAATAACCTAAGAGTTTTCTTTTTTTTTAATTTTAATTTTTATTATTTATTCAATTGTGCATGTGTGTGTGTGTGTGTGTGTGTGTGTGTGTGTGTGTGTGTGTGCGTGCGCGTGTGTGCGCGTGTGTGTAGAACCACTGACGAATTCGGGAACCACCATGGACGCCTCCACCTCCTCTTTGTTTACTCTGCCTGGGCATTCACAGGCTCCGCCCTACCAGGACAGAAATGTAGGCCGCCTGCTTCCTCCCAGCATCTATATGTGGGGTCTAGGATCCGAACTCAGGACCTTCCGCCTGCAAGGCAGAGGCTTAACTCCTGAGCCACCTCTCCAGCCCCCTAAGAATTTTCTTACAGCACCGCTTTTCTCAAATTATGATTTAATTGATACAAGGCTTGGCCTAGGTATTATTAGACTCTTAAGAAATTCCCAAATAACTCTAATGCACAGTCAGACTTGAGAAGCAGCTGTCTAATGTATGACTTGTACTTCAACCCAAACAGCCCAAGATGAGTGTGTAGTACATTGCTCTTAACCAATTTATATGCTAAGTGGAATTTCGTCTTTTCTTAAGACTTGAAGGAACTTCCTGAAGGTAGCCATATCACAACTCACTTGTGATTCCTATTCGGGTGGCCCTCACTGTGGGAACAGGTTGTCTTTCTGGGAGTTGCTGTCAGTTGGTCCCTGGCATAATACCTTTGTGGAGTACCAAAGCAGTTCAGCCAGGTTCCCCAGAGCCATGCTGGCAGGACTGAAAGGACTACAAGGCACGATGCTGTAATCTGGGCACAGCCTCCTTCTTTAGATACACCCCAGGGCCTTGGCCTGCCTCCCTTTGGTTCCCCTCCAAGAACATGAGTTCTTGCCAGGGTCTGGAATTGGTTCATCACAGGCAGAAGGGAGTAGGAGTGGCTGATCAGTGTCCCAAAATGGTGCAGAGTCACGTGACAAATCCATGGGAGCTTAATTAAGAAGCATGTCTGGGCCTAATGTAGATCAGTTGGTAGGGTGCTAGCCTGGCACAGTCCTGGGTTCCGTCTCCAACGTCACATAAAACCGGGGGGTGGTCATACACACTTGTATTCTAGCACGTAGGAGGTGGAAGCAGGAGGATCAGGAGTCCAAGACCCTTCTGAGCGTCATGGAAAGTTCAAGACCAGCCTGGGATTCATGAGACCCTGGTCAGAAAAAAGGTCTTGGCCACATTTTCCCTTAGGGACTCGGGCTAGGACATGTAATCGCAACCAGACTACAACATTTAATCACAGTCATGAGGACAACCAGCAGTGCACTGCTCTTTATAAAGGTTGTCACATATAGCAAGAAAGCATTTAGAGAGTTCTTTTTTTTTTTAATTTTTTTTTTTTTATTATTATTTATTCAACTGTGTGCATGTGCGTGCGTGTGTGTGTGTGTGTGTGTGTGTGTGTGTGTGTGTGTAGAACCACGGACGAATTCGCGAACCACCATGGACGCCTCCACCTCCTTCTGCCCCCGGGATTCACAGGCTCCGCCCTACCAGGACCAGAAGCGCAGCTGCGCTTCCGCCTGGCGTCTATACGTGGGGTCTAGGATCCGAACTCAGGACCTTCCGCCTGTAAGGCAGAAGCTTAACCCCTGAGCCACCTCTCCAGCCCCGCATTTAGAGAGTTCTTGTTTCTAAAACCTCGTGTTTTTCTCTCTTCCTTCTTTCTGTGGCTCCACCTAAACATACAGGCAAGCTAAGCAATAGCTGCCTTGTATCACAGCAAGGTCGCCCTTGTTTGTGATATACTAGTGGCAGACAGATAACCCTGGATTGAGCAGAGTGTAGAAACTGGGCTGTAGCTTACCCAAGAAAGACTCTGTTCATTTATTACTTACAAGGAAAAGCAGTTTGTATTTCATAAGGAAGAATAATGCCTTTTGTTCTGATATTTGTTCTACCGTAAAGTATAAACAAACCATTTGGCTATTTTGAAGGCTTTGATCATGGAAAAATGAACATTCTGCTTCAGAAATGTCATTTTTTCATATTCGTGATAGGTTTCAGGTATCTTTTCCTCTGTTTTCTTGTCAATGGAGGGTTTTTTGGCAAGTTTTTTTTAACTCTTCGTAAGTTTCATATACACAAATACAAGGAATTTATATGTTTTAATCCCCTACTGCCCAGTTCCACCCCCTGCCACCCCACCTGGTAGGCTTTCCTTTCCAGCCAATCACCCTCCTGGTCCCACAGCCCTTCACATGTGTGATCTCTTGGGCTCTATCCAGCACACCTCCATGGGTAAGTGCCTGCTCCCCTCTGAAGCATGACTGGCCCACCAGTGGGTAAAACATCGACTAAAGAAGCTTCCCCTCTCCTGTCCGGGACTAGTCTCAAACTGTCTGTCTGGTTGAGATCCTCCCTGCTCCATGGTGAAAGGTCAATAGGTCAGCTGCCGTGGAGGACCTCCTGGAAGTAGACACATGGAGCCCATGGAGCTTATTTCTAAATGTCATTTGTCCAGGGGCTTTCATTTCATCAGGGGTCCCCAGCTTTTTGACATTGTGATATGGCGCTGTCATCTACAATGTGTTGGGCAACTTACCTGATGATCCTGGGACACATGTAGCTCATGGGCCACAGGTTGAACATCGTCAGTAGGTGCTGTTCTTATTCAGCTTCTGCCTTCTGTATCATTCACAGGGCTCTTCATCTGCCTACACTGCCCTTTCTCTTCCTGTTAGACTCCAGAGATCCACTCCAATGATGGTCATCTCAGCCTGGGTCTGTGGTCCTGCTGTAATTGTGGATAGTAACCCATGCTCAAAAATAAATTATTTTGATAATAATCTCTTCTTTCCTCAGTGGTGAGCTTCTACCTTGTAGTCTGCTTTCTCTCGACTCTTTACTGGGGACAGCCACTTTCCCCCTTGATGTTGTTCTGGACTTAAAGTCGTTGACCACCCATTCTTCCATTCTTCCCATCACTCACAAGTACCATCTTGCCTTACACCTCAGGTAGCTGCAATAGACCCCAGTCTTTGCCATAAACTACAATTCTTGAATGTTCTCTGCTGAGATCACAGCTTTCCAGCTCTCCTTCCCTTCATTCACACTTGGTGTTTCTATTCTTGACCTTTTCATAACCCAGTTCTTGCCCTCCTCTTTTTCCTTCTCTTGATCCTACTTGTTTTTAAATCCATCCTAACACTCCTACAAATGTTCTTTTGCTGTTTGGATTCACCATGTCTGCCTCTCCTGTGGGGCACTGAGCTTAGGAGCCCCAAGAGGGCATGAGGGTTTTTTTTTTTTTTTCATTCCTTCAATTCCTTTCCTCTCTCACACATTTTAGGACCTAAAAAGAAAAAAAAAAAAAAATAGATCGGGGGATGAGAAAATAACTTGGGCATTAAAGCCTGTGTTTCGCAAGCAAAAGGACCTGAATTCAAATCCCTAGATCTATGTGCAGATACAGCAGGTGGTCTGTAATTTCGACCCTGGAAGCCAGAGCTTGGGAAACCCCAGAGCAAAGTAATAAAGAGGTAGAGCAATCCAGGATGATTTGGGATGTCACCCTTGGGCCTCCACAGGCACACACACACTCAAGTGCCCTCTTCTCCACACACAGCCACAGCCACACACACAAAGAAAGAAATAGATTGAAATTGCTGCTATTTTATACTTCTGGAAGCACAATCCTCGTATAAATAATTCTCGCCTCATCGCTGCCATCAAAAAACCTGGTTCTTTTGTCTGCTTTGTTGAAGGGGACTTACTCTCACTTCTCATTTTGCTGTCATTTTTTTTCCTATTTCTCTTAAATTAGCTTCATTGCTGGAGGAAAAATGCACTGGTTGTCTGTAAATCTTAACTTACTCCAGGCATTCCACCCTTGTGCTTGGTCTGTTTTGCAGCAGCCCTCTTCCTTGGTTTTTAATATTCTCAGCCACACTTGCAATTTTCTTTTCTGACTTGGCTTATCTCATCCACCAGCCTTGTGTTTGTTCCTTTATACCCATCAGAACAATTAGACATATTGTGTCCATCCATTGTGTTCTTCTCTTGCTTTCAATTCCACGATAACTGGCAATGTATTTACTTTAAGGAACAGAATTCAGATAGCCCTTCCAAGGCAGTCATTGCTGATGGAAGATATGATAAATATAAGCCATTGTATTTTCCCCTATAGGCAAGACTGAGTTCTTGAGTGGTTCTAGTTAGGCCCTTGCTTATTAAGATCTTCCTTATGGTTTTTCTCACAAAGCAAAATGGTTGTTGGGACAGTGTTTGCATTAGGAAGGCTAAGGTGAACAAATGGCTTTGGGGGCTGGAGAGATGGCTCAGGGGTTAAGACTGCCTGGCAAGCAGAAAATCCTGAGCTTGGATCCCAGGTCCCACATAAAAATACCAGGCAGAATTAGCAGTGGCCTGCACTTCTTGCCCTGGTGGGCTGAGCCTGGGAAATCCCAGAGTAAAGCAAGAAGGAGGTAGAAGCAAGCCAGGATGATTCCCAAAGTCAGCTTTGGTCCTCCACAGGGACGCACAGTGTCCTCTGATACACACACACACACACACAACACACACACACACACACACACACACACACACACACAGAGTAAATAAAATATTTAAAAAATGGCTTTGTACCATAGAGAACATTTGATTCCATCGTCCCTGTTTGTGAATCCCTTCTTTGGGGACTGATGCTAGATTGTTCCAAAAATGTGATAGGGGCAGGAACATTCTGTTTGCCTGAACTTATTTTGCCAGAAAGATAAAAATTATCTCTCATTGGAAGTCTTTTGAATCCTTGCTTTGTTCTGGGTGATTTTGAACTTGTTACTCTAAGTACATTTGGTTTATGCTATTGGTTAGGACTAAAATTTATAGCCTGTATCTCAAGACTGGTCTTCAGAATTGCATTTTTTAAAGGGTCAGTATTTTCTTGTAATAAATACCATTGGAGGGGGGAAGAAAGGACCTAGATGTTGATCATATACTTCTCACTTGTATTGTACCTTAGACTAACTTACATACATTTTTTACATATTAGGTAGACAGAAACCATTTTGTCCTACAGTAATACAAGTATTAGACTTCAGAAGCTTATAGATTTTAGGGATAGAACGTGTCTTCATCAATTTACACGTTTATCATATGGAGCATTGTGCAAAGGGTTGGGGGCATAATTGAGAATAATCACTTTGCTGGAATATCTGATCTTGCAAGGTACAAAATGTGCCACAGAGCCTGGGCCTTAGGGGTTGCACATCTGATGCTTTTGCAGTCTGCTTGCATGGTTGCTGATAAATGGCCATCAAACAGCTTAAGGGAACAAGGGTTTATTCTCTCTTATGATTCTTGGTTACAGTTCTCAGTCCAGCTTGACGGGAGAGCACGCACTAACACCAGGGCCAAGGGAACTGGCTGCACCATCGCCACATAACAGCTGAGAGATGGACAATCCTTACTTGGCAGACCAGCATGTCTGGCCAAGTGAACAGAAGGATGTTGACTTTCTCAACCAGCTCTCCATGATTTATTCTAGGGTCTAATCCCACCCACCATAGGCTGGACCTTCCCCAGCAGCTAGACAATCTCTTGCAGGTTTGCTCTGGGCTTAACTCAACCACTAATTCTCTAAAAATGTGCCCAGAGCTCAAACCCTCAACAGTCAAGTTGACACCTGTGCCTAACTATGACAGATGCCTCTTCCCATCCCCATCAGTGTCATAGAGGATGAAAGGGCTCTCTGTGGACCCCAAGCATGCTTCCTTCTCTTTTTGAACATCATCTTTTTTGTATATTTACTTATTTAAAAGAAAGGATTGAATAAAGGAAGGAAGACAGGGACAGAGAGAGGGAGGAACGGAGGGGGGGAAAGAGAAAGAAAAGGAGAAAGAGGAAGAGATCAGATAGGCATATGTCACAGATGTCACAGTACACATAACATGTGGAGGTCAGAGGACAACGTTTGGAAGTTGGTTCTCTCCTTCTAAAACCTAAAAATTTTTTTACATTTATTTATCTTGCAAGATGGGGATCACATGCATGCAGTGGGATGCTTGTGGAGGTCATAGAACAACTTGCATGAATCAGTTCTCTCCTTCCACCAAGTGGGTTCCAAGAATCAAACTCAGGTCATCAGACTTTGGTAGCAAGCACCTTTGTCCACTGAACAATCTTGGCCATCCCTGGATGTGACTTTTAAGGCTATGCATTTTACAAACATTTTTCCAAAAAGCATTCATTCATGTGGGTTTCAGCTAGAGGCTGTGATCAGTAGTCTGGGGTTTTATTTTACCTCAAGGATGCTGCACTCCACAGTAATGTGTATATACAGTATACACACCCAGAAGGAAGGAAGGAACTGAACAGCTGACTGGTTGAGTCCTGGATTGGATTGCAGAAATAGAATTGGACTCAGAGGACCAAGAGAAATTAGACTTCCCACCAGTTAAAAGGGAGGAAAAACTAGGAGTAGTTAGTTCTGTACTCTGAGGTTGAGTGTCTAGGAACACCATGGGGCCCTTGGGATCAGCATGGGAGCTTGAAAACAGTGAGGTTCTTTGCTCCTTGCCCTCTCCATAAGTCCCTAGCTCAGTGCCTGGCATAGAGTGGATACTCAAGAAGCATTCAGTGGATGGATAGACTGATAGATGGATGGATGGATGGATGGATGGATGGATGGATGGATGGATGGATGGATGGATGGATGGATATACAGAATAGAAACTATTCAAAGGGAAGCAAGTTTGATCAGAAGGTATGAGTAGGTTATAGAGACAACTGTGATCTTTTGACATCCAAAGGAGAAGGTGAGGGAGAGCTGTGCACTAATGAGCTTGAAAAAAACATGCTTTCCTTCTTATCCTTATGCTCAGCTCCCCGTTGCGAAGCTTTTTTGTTTTTAACTTTGACAAACTTTACGACAAGGTAGTCTAAGAGGATGTTTGTGTGATATTTCTAAGGCACCTTTGCAGTTAACTAAACATTGTTATTCCCGTAAAATTAAAATGAAGGAAGTACATATCCTCTCATCTTTAAAGAATTAAAAAAAAGTCTTTAAGCTGGGTATGATGGCACATGCACACCTGCCTTCCAGCATTCAGGAGGGGAAGTCAGAAAGAGCAGAAGTTCAAGTCCAGCATTAGCTACATGAGACCCAGTCTCAAAACAACAACAATAAAAAAGACCAACAAAAAAGACAACTATTTAGACTCAGGGCATCTAAAATCAGGACTGAATTTTTGAACCCCAGCAAGTAGCTTGTGTTCTGCCTTCTGACTTTGAAATATGTGTTGAATTGGTAACTCATATCACATTGATAACAGCCTGAAAGAAAGGGATTCAGTCTGGGCATGTAGCTAAGAGGTAGCGTGCTTGCCTAGTATGTGAAGAGCCCTACGTTCTGTTCCCTAACCACAAAAACAAGAAAAGGGCTTTCCTTCAGTCAGAAAGGGATGCCAGACCTTTCTGGAGGGTACATGCTCCCCATTTCTCACTTTCTACTCTCCCATTGACAGGACTGCATCGATGTTGGCTGGTGGGAAGGAGAGCTCAATGGCAGACGAGGGGTGTTCCCTGACAACTTCGTGAAATTACTTCCATCGGACTTTGACAAGGATGGGAATGTAAGTCTCTCTGGGTTTGATCTCATTGTTCCAAGGGCTTTCAGAATCGTGGCTTTCGTGATGAAACTTGGTGTGGGTGCTAGCCCACTGACAAGAACACTGGCATTTGAATATTTGATGGGGCTGAGTTCTGAACCATGAGCTCTTTGTCTCCTATGATGAGTCCATTGTAGAACCTATCTTCCAACTAATGAAAATGATCCCCATTTTAGAGTTGCATGTATGAACAAGATGGTACGTTCATGGGATACTCACCTCTGAGATAGCATGTAAGCAAACCTCTGGCAAGCAAGAATCTGCTCCCTCAGGGAGAAGCAACAGGACATCTAACCATAGGATTCAACTGCTTCCTGTCTGCCTACCCAGCCGCTACCTGCTGCCCTATGGCTGGTCTCCACGGATTGGTAATGGGACACAAGTTTAGCAAACTACCCGGTACCTTTGAGTACCTACACAAGCTGTGCAAACCCTAGGTGCTTTCTTTGGTAATTGAATAGCCTGTGTCCTGGTAGCATGGTCTTGGGAGCCCTGAAGTGACCAATATTGTGAAAGTTGCTGAAAATCATACTGTGACCCTAAGAATGCAGGGCAAATTACTGGAGGTACTTGTGTGTATGTACATACCTATATCCAAGTCACCTCTTTCTTCACGGGAACCCATTTCTTTGTGGGAATGCGTTTGGCAATGCCACTATTTCAATGAGTCTTTTTTTGATTGCCTCTTCATTGAGGGTTTCTCTACCAGGGATGTGTAAAAATGTGAATAACTAGAAGTACTTTACAATGTAGGCAACCATTTGTTCTTAACCAGCCTATTCAGTAGCTCAGAGGTCTTCTCTTGGGATTTTATATAACTTCTGCCAACAATTCCTGTCCCAGCCCTTTTTGTGTCCAGGTTGGGGGTTTGGTTCCTGAACTAGCCTAACCACAACTGCCCTGGGTACTTTTCTCATTGTTCTGATAACATTCCTGACAAAAATATTTTAAGGAAGTGGGGGTTTATTTTGGGTCACAGTTTGAGGGTACAGCCCAGTATAGTAGGAGAGTCATGATGGAAGGAGCATGAGGCAGCTGGTCACATGGCATTCACTGTCAGAAAGCAGAGAGAGATGAATGCTACTGTTCAGTTTTCTTCCTCATTATTCAGTCCAGGGCCCCAGTTCATGGAGTAGTGGATCCACCTCAATTAGCCCAAGCTAGATCTAAAATCCCTTACATGTATACCCAGAATCTGGTTTCCTAGGTGATTCTAGATCCTGTCAAGTTGACATGATTAACTATCACACCACACTTGATGTATCATCATCATCATTCCAGTAGAGCTGACATATGGGAAGAATATCTACAATAGGTTGGTTGCCAAGATTACAAGCGTACCATTCAACAGTACATAAGATGCTTAGATATATGAATGTATTTGTTTAAGAAGCTGGTGTCATTTGAGCAGCTCTAACAAACTCATAGTTGATGTTGATGCTGCTGGTTCATTGTTCCAAAACACAAACATTAAGAAGTAGCGTTCAGATTCTCTAGAACCCTCATGTTATGGTTTGTCTGTGTGTTGCCCATAAATTCACGACTACACAACTTAAGAGAACAAGGCAGTTTATTCTTGCTTGCAGTTCTGGTTGTAGTTCATAGTCTACCTTGGCAGGAGAGTCATCCCAACATCAGGAGCCAAGGGAAACGGGCCACACTTCGTCCACAAGGACAGATGAGAGAAAGACAAACCTCCTTATCCGCCAGACTGTGAGTCTGCCAAAGTATGCCAAATGGTTGAAGCAGCTCTTTTCATCTTACCCAACTGCTCAAGGAAAGGTCCCACCTACTGTGCACTGTGTCTCCCAACATAAATCGGACAATCTCCTGCAGCATGCTCTGGGTTTGCCTCAACTGCTAATTCTTCACGGATGTGTCCAGAGCTCAATTTTCAGTTGTCAAGTTGACAACTCTATTTAACTGTTAACACCTTAGAACTCTGATTCAAATCTCCTGAGAAAGAGGTGTAGACCATAATAGTACATGAAAGCAATGTTATTTACAAAAACAAAAAACAAAAAACAAAAAACAAAAAAAAAAACCTTAAAAATATGATGGGGAGATGCCTTAGTGGTTATAACACTTTCTGTATAAGCAGAAAGACTGTAGTTCAGATCCCCAAATCCCCATGTAAAATGTCAGGCAGATGTTGCATCCTGACCTTAATTATGTACGGTCTTGGAGGCAGAGACTGGAAATTTCCAGAACGAGGCTCTCCAGCCAAACTAGCTCTATTGGTGACCTCTGGACTTGATTATAGAGGCCTTGTTTCAAAAGAATAAAGTGGTCAAGCAAGCAAGTATGACTCCTGATGTCAACCTTGAGTGTCTGCATATGCATGGATACACACATGCATGTATACCTGCAAAACTTGTGCCCATACACACACAAACATGAATATACATATACCTGTATCCTGTGTACATTGTGAAGTGACCAAGTCTGGTTTGTTGGATATATGTATCACTTCACTTAGTTATATTTATGGCATCAAGCAGCATGTATTCTGAAGGGTGTGGAAAATGCTATACCATTTTTCTGACAAAGGGCAAAGCCCACAGTCATCTCTCTTGTCCTCCCCTGCCTTTTAATTCCCACTCTTATTTTCGTGAGGTAATAAGTTCACTCAGGCGGGACAGACTCTATAGTATATTTTTCTAGAAGCTCTTTGTCATATGGGATATTAACTTCACCGGAGAGTGAAGTTGTCAGTGCTGAGGGGACATGGTGTGGCTTGCTGATTGGGCCAGGCACGTTTTTAAAAGTCCCATAAGCATCTCACTCTGCCATCCCAGGCAAGCAGCCATCCTGTCTTTGGTAAGTCTAATTTCATCCTTATGAAGCAGAAAAACAAGTTTTGGGAGACAATAGTCATGCCTGTCAGATAAAGTAATACCCATGGCTGAAAGAAAATTGATTGTATAATGTGACATTTGGGTTTTAGCAAATTCAGAGTGTAATACTCTTTTTATCAGTGTTGGCCTATAACACCAGCTAACTGACTTCTCAGTAGTTGTTACGCCAGCCTTTGAGGTTACACACAGGACATTGTTGAGCTGGCAACAGCGTGCCTAGGGCTGGGACCTTCCATTTGCTGAATGGACAGCATAAAGATGATGAGAATCATTAGCGGGAGAGCATTTTGTAAACAGTGGCATCAGGAACATTGAGCCGCCAGCTTCAGCAGATGTCATCCTATCTTGCTGGTAACTGGGGTTGCAGTCATTCACCCAGATGTCTGTGGTGATAAGGGGAGGCAGAAGCACACGGCGTTTCTTCAACAGCAGGCATCACCAGACCTTGTGCTGTTACTGGTGGTCTTTCTTCTTGAGTGTACTCATGGATCCTCTCTCCAGGTTAACAAACACTTGAGCTGTTTGCCTCAAGGAATCTGGGGGAGGGGGGAACCCATGGACCTCTTGGTGCCTATCTTCAAGCACTTCAAGCACTTCTGCAAGGCACTTATGAGAGCGTCTAGATTCCAGGCCTATTTAATTTTGAGCCTTGACAAGACAATTGAACAGTAGAATGGGCAGATTGAATATTCTGAGAGCTCTAATGAGGCAAGGTGAGTGCTCTGTCACTATTGCTGATGCATAACAGGCAGCTCGGACTTTCTTCTTGTTACTAGGAAAAGACAAAGATAAGAATAACTTCTGAAAGATGGTGTTTCCGAAGGGCAGCACTTCAAGAATGTCTCAGACTGAAGCTCTCACAAGAGAAGCAGGCAAATTACCAGAAGTAATGCTGCTGTACTGGCATGCAGTCTCTGAGGAGGCTCTCTGGAATTGTGCCATGTTATAATTGGACATAGCTAAGCCTACACACACACACACACACACACACACACACACACACACACACACACACTCTCTCTCTCCTACTGGTTTCCCTAGTGAGAATGTACCTCAGTGGGGCATATGCCTCTCTATCACAGGAACTTGGATGCCTACCCTGGAGATAGATGTATCTGCAACTGTGACACGTGCACACCTTTGCCTACTCCCAGACTAGATGACTAGCAGCCTGCCAACTTGCTAATCATGACATGAATGGAGAGATGTCAGGCCGTCTGGAAGACAAGGGTTTACCTGCCCTGAGCATTGCCCCCCCCATGGGTCTGGTATCTTAGGATCCAGGTTCTCCTAGAAGCCACATTTATAGGGGAAGGTCAAGAATCCAATTGAGAGCAGTTAGTTGCTTATACCAAAAGCTTGGCAGGTGTGACTTGAGGCCCTTTACACACAAACACACACACACACACACAGAGAGAGAGAGAGAGAGAGAGAGAGAGAGAGAGAGAAGGGCGAGGTTTGCCAAAGGAGTCATATGTTGAGTTCAGCCAAGCCCAGATCATGCTTGCAAGAGTGCTGCCCTGTTGACTTTGACAGCCAGGGGCTAGGGAATGTAACTCAGTTGGCAGAGTGCTTGCCTGGCATTCAGCAAACCCTGGGCTTGATCCCCAGTACTGCATAAACTGAGTGTGGGGACAGTCTCCTGCAGGAGAAGAGAAGTTCAAGATCATCCTCGGCTCTGTAACATGAAATGCTGTCTGAAAAGAGAGAGAGAGAAAAAAAGCAAAACCAAGTGAACTAAAGTGACTGGATCCTTCCTATTCATATTAAACTGTAGACACATTGTAATATGATCTGCTCAATTTCCCACTTTCTCAGGTGTAGCTGTGTGCCAGTCCAGCCTCAAGATTGTTCTAGATAACTCAGTGCTTTTGTTGGTTACAAATTTTTACACCAAAGGATTTCCCACTATACTATGGAACAGCTTTATGCTATTAACACTTTACCACATTTTTAGGAGGCCTCTCACTTTTGCTTCCATCTTCTGACAACCCAGTGCATAAACCTGTTCTTGGCCTAAAGCTGTAGATATAGCTCAGTGGTAGAGCACTTCCCTAGCATGTGTGAGTCCTTGGGGTTCAAACTACTCCCCCAAAATCTGTTCTTAGTCAAATTTTTCTTGTCCCTAGCTATGGCCATTATCCTTTAATGATCTCCTGCTTTTTTTCTGTTTTCTAAAGATACCCAGTAAATTACAAAGAAAAAGAAAAGAAATACATAGTGCCAATAAGCACCTATAGCACTTCTGTCTTGTGTATTTAGTTTTCTGGGTGGTCTCATGTGGAAAGGAATAGAGCTTGTCACAGCATGGATGTCATCATTGTTTGGCCTATTGGTGCAGCTTTAGTGAGCTTCTCCCAGGCCACCCACGTAATGTGGCCTCTCTGTATGCCGTCCTTACACTCCGAACTTTCCCAGTCAGACATCTCCTTCAGCTTATCTTTCATTGCCTAATCAGAATGGCTTTGGGCCAGCACCCCAGGCCTGATAGTGGTGCACAGTCAGCAGACAGGAGCTTTTGTCCTTGAGCTTGTAGGATAAGAATGCCATGAGGCTAGAGGCCAGTGAAAAACACTCCAAAGAGCAGGTTACATGATGGTACCCTGGGGTCTCCAGGACAGGTGGCAGGAAAGCCACTTGCTTCTTCTGTGAAGAGTGCAAGGAGCAGCGACAGACACTGGGCTAGTTACCTTGAGAGCATCCAAAGTCAAGCCACTTAAGGGAGAAAGGGAAATTCGTTCAGCTTACATTTCCAGAGGGGAAATACAGTCTTTTATGGTGGATGCAGCATGACTGGCAGCAGAAGCTAGAGGAGGCCTAGGTCTTCATCCATCCCAGAGGCCGAGAGCTGCTAGATTGCCTGCTTCTGAAACAGACCTCCCCAGGAGGTAGGGTGGGACTCATCTACCTCAAAGCCCACTCCTTTGACTGCCTTCCTCTAGCAAGGCTCTACCTCTCAAAGGCATCATAACCTTTCCACACACATGAGACTATAAGGGACACATTTCAAACCATGACAGACATTATCATTGCCCAGAGCATAGCCCAAACTGCACACTTCAAATATATGGTGAGTCCAGCAGAATGATGGCAGGTTCATGGCAGGGTATAGTCTGCCATGTTCTCCTAGAGCCATGAGGGATACTCTAGTCAGGAAAAGCCCAAAGAATGTAAATGGATGCATGAGTGGGGTTCCTAAGCTCCAAAAGTTGCACAAAATCAAGCCGCTTACTATATTCCTCTAACATTGCCCTGCTCCCACACTATGTTGTAAATATAGCTTATTCTTACTAAAAACTCACGTTGTGACTTGGTCCCGGTATAGTGTGTTGAGAAGAGTATGATTACTAAGGGATAGTTAGGCAATGGGTCATCACCTTCATGAAGGATGCAATAATTACTGTTGTGTGTTGCTATGAAAGAGCATGCAAAATCAAGCAACTTAAGGGAGAAAGGAAGACTTATTTAGCTTACAGTTCCAGAGGGGAGAAACAGTCTTTCAATGGCTAACTGGCTGAAGCTGGAGACAAGCTATGTACGTCACACACATCCAAGAGGCTGAGAGCTGCCAGACTACTTGTTGCCAAGGCAGACTCCTCTTGGAGGTAGGATGGGACTCATCCACCTCAAGGCCCACCCCTTGTGACCACCTTCCTCCAGCAAGGCTCCACCTCTCAAAAGGTTCCATGACCTTCCCAGACACATGAGACTGTGGGCAACACACTTCAAACCATGACAAAGGGATTAATACATTTCTGGTAAGAAAACCCAGTTAGTTCTCTTGAAACTGAGTTAGTTCTCGTGAGAGTAGGGACAGTCCTGGCACGTTCCCTCATGTTTCACTGTATGTATGCTCTTTCCGCCTGTGCCCATGTCCCCTCACTGTTTATTTTCCCATGAGTGGAAATATTACAAAACCCTCACTAGAGGCCAGTCAGATGTTGCTACCATTTTCCTGAACTTCAGAATGATGAGCTCAAATAAATCTTTTTTTTTAAATAGACTACTCAGATCTAAGATAGTCTGTTATGGCAACATCAAAGTAAGGCTAAGACGTCTCATAAAATATGCCCAGCCATCAGACTTTGTCCTCTGGTTATTTTTAACAAAGCCAGGGGCTGGAACTCTGAAGGCAGCCCTTAAGGCAAAGAAGCAGGTCCCAATGCCTGCCAGGTAGCTGAGCCAGCTGACAAGTTCATTTGTTTGGGACAGGCAATTGTTGCTAAACCAAGGGCAGTCAATCCTGAAACGCTTCAGCAGGAAGCAGTCTACCTTTCTGTCATCCTTACCCTAGAACATGCAGTCCATTTCCTTCCTGGTAGTGTAAGGGAAAAAAAAATCCCATGTAGCTAATCTGTCCTGTGAAAGATGGCAAGGTGTCTCCATTCACATCAACTCCATACACAGGCAGACACGAAATACACTCAGCTAGATAAAGGTTCCCTGGATGCATTTGACTTTTCTAGAAATCAGAAAACATTGGTTCATCAATTTTTTAGGTTATTAACATCTTCTTTTTGGCCTTTGAAAAGTGAATTCCCGTAGACTGGACATTGAGAGAGACGAGTCATGGGTCCCTCCGCTACAGTTGTCACAGCTCCCCTGGGCCTCATCTTCTCAGTTGCAGAGGGGACTCCTCTGATCCCTTGTGGCCCTGACACCCACAGCTTTATTTTTAGCTTTTACTTGGGAATCGAGCTGAATAAAACCACCTGGGTTTGGAGCTCTGGAGCCTCTTACTTTCACCATGGAGAAAGAGGAAAGAGGATTCAGGACTTCAACTCCTTGCCTAAGTTGAAAGATGTTTGTGGTTGTGTACCTACAGGTGCTAGTGACTGTCTTGTCACTATTAAACTACATTGAGATTGCCTTGATCAGAACTGGGGAAATGGCTCAGTGGTTAAAAACCTTTTGTCTCACAAACCGAAGAGTCAAGTCCCCAGATTCCAAGTAAAAATACTGGGTAGATATGGTAGCAGACTGTAATTCTAGCCCTGGAAGGCAGAGCATAGGAAACTCCAGAGCAAGCTGAGTAGCCAAACTAGCCCTAATGATGTGCTCTGAGTTTAATTAGAGACCCAGACTCAACAACGATAAGGTGGAAGAGGAATTGAGGATGATTCTCAACCTAACCCTTGGGCCACCGAAGGCACGAACAAGTACTCAAGTGCACTTGTGTACATGCAGCTGCACAGATGTGTGCCTACCCACATTAAAACACACATATACATGCAAGCACTTCATACCACACATACATACATCTAGGAAAAAAAGATGGACATGACCTACTACTTTACCTGGCAATCTCCAGTTCCACTTCCTTTATCTAACCACAGTTGGACATTTCAAGGAAAACCAGCCCAACGATCTGTTCATGTCGGTTTCTTTAGGGATCATGAATTATTGCTCATTATCACATCTTCCTGGAGATTTGTTGGTCTCCTCTTCAGTTTTTACCACCCTTGCTTTTGTTAAATTTAAACAAACAAAGTAGGCCCATGTGCAGTTCTTTCTTATTCTTTGGGGAGGTGTTCTAGAATGATTTCTGGATCCAAGTTATGTTTAGAATGTCCTTAAGAAATGTCTTGTTTGGAAGCAGGGCATCCTTAGCTCTCTGAGCAAGCATAATGTCTATTAAATTTAGTGGAGCCAGAGAAAGGGAAGTCAGTCAAAAGAAAAAGAGGAACATATGTAAGTAAACCCCCTCTGCTGCCCAGAGATGATCTAGTGTGGTAGGTGCAGGACAGACATCTCACAAATTGTCCCTTCCTTTCAGAAGTGTGTCCAGGTAGCTTCCACAGTGACCATGGCTCTCCTCCTAAATATGCACCCTGTCTCTACATTCACAAGTTTCCTTACTGTGAACACTCTTCACACAGTCAGTTAGCAGAAACATTTCCCATCCTCCTTTTCTTACCTCCCTTTTCCTTTCCTCCCTCTTTTTTCCCCCCAACCCCCAACTTTGCTCTGTCATGGTTCACATATCAGTTACATGTCAAATTTGACACACATGAAGCTTTTTAAAAAATTAATATGCTAAGTAATCTTGGAAAAAGATGATTGGTAATTGTGGGTGTTTTTTTTTTTTGTTTTTTTTTGTTTTTTTTGTTTTTTTTATGTTTGAGTCTGTGGTTTGAGGCAAGGTCCCTGGGGTGACAAGCTCCTACTAAGGAGGTACATGTGAAATTGCTTTTGGAATATCTGAAAGCAGCCAGGCAGGAGTGAGGGAGGCATCCGGTGGTAGGCGTTGTTGGGTCTCGGCTGGGAAGAATTAGGCAATGGGGTGTTGGCAGTTTCATGAATAAGAAATAACTCTGATTGTGAGGTAAAGGAAGGTTAATTGGCAGGCATTTAGTGACAGCCTCCTTAGGTAAGCACACATCTGTCCCCAGTCTGCTTTGCATCAGGACAGAGAAAGGAGGAAAGGGAAGGAAGGAGTTAGCAGACTAGTGAAAGATGCAGAGCCAGAAGCGCCCACTGTTTAGCGCCTGTGTGCAAGGATGATGGATCTTAGGACAGCCTGCTTCTCCATGGTTTATGTGTACTCATACAGACAGGACAAAAAATCATGAAGTAGGAAACACACACAGTATATTCATAACCCTACTTCCTTGTTCTTTTTCGTCTTTATACCTTTCTGTAAGTGTCGTAGTATTGCTGAGTTTACACTGCAGATATGATTTGATCACCATTTTCTCCTTCCAACTTGACCAAAATACTGTTGCCTGTGCTTTCGTGAACGCCTGGGTTATTATGATTGCCTAATGGACTATCTTGTTGATGTGTTCTAGCAGGATAGACTCTCACAGTGGTTAAGAGCATTTTGTGGGTTAAACAACCTTGGGCTTTTCGCCCAGATCTCTCTACTACCTTTAATAGCTTGCCTTGTTTAATGATTTGGTGACCTTGGGAAATGACTTTCTCTCAAAGCTTCAATTATTTCAGCAGCAGAAATGGGCATATTAATATCGCTTCCTTATAGAGTTGCTGCAAGAATTACCCAAGTCAAAGCTTACTAGTTCCTCCTCTTTGCAAAACAACCTCCTCCTAAGAGGGAGATAATATTAACCACTGTCTATAGATGAGAAAGAACAGCTAGGTGAGGTTGCATTCCCAGTGACTAGTAATAGAGATTTATAGTCATAGTCAGACCTTGGAAGCTTATCTCTTGCCCACCATTCTATAATGTTTACTTAAAGAAACCTGGCTGAATCACCTAAGGAACAAGGCTGAAAAGTTAGTGAATCCAGAACCTACATGTTATATGTAAACTCCTTGTGGGTCTAGTTTCTCTGCATTTTACTTGAAATAGTTTCTTCCTGCAGCTAAGATCTGCATCAAATAAAGGTAAATCAGGATGAAGGCTGTCCATCCACCTTCACTGGTCCATGTGGTAATGGCGCAGGCATATATTTTTGGGAAGCAGAAGGTCTTCTGGAATTTTCTTAAAATCACAGAAACAGCTGGCATGATGGCTCAACAAGTAAAGGTGCCTGCTTGTTACCTGAGCTGCATCCCCAGAGCCCAGGTGGTAGAAGAAGGGAACTGACCTCTGATCTCCACGAGGATATTGTGGCAGGCATATACACACACAAGTACATACACACTCGCACACACACATACACAAACAAACATGTACATACTTGCATGAGCTCACTGTGGCATGCATATAACCCCATGTCTGTCCCTCTGTCTTTCTCCCTCCCCCTCCTATGTTTTAAAATTTCAAATATATGATGCCTAGAGAGACATAAGACATGTCAACAATGACATGAATCATATACTCCAAGGCTCTCCATTCACACCATTCCTTAATGGCATTACATTGGATGTTTCTCCCTTTGTACCTTTACCCCTTGCCCTCAGCTTGGTGCTCTGGTGGGATTCCGAAACCACTACATTGTTTTCCCAGTTGGGCTTTGCCCATCTCTCTCCTGCAGTCAATTCTGGCCCCCTAGGAAATGCCTAGATACTCTGAAATCAATTCAGGGACAAATGCTATTGATCGCATTGCTGCTTCCTATCAACTACAAAGTGACAGTGTGTAAGAGAAAAAGAGTGGCTGATTTAAAAAAAATAACAGAAGAGAAGCACAAAAACCACCTCCTTTCCAGTTTATCATCAGTGATAAGGCAAAGCTGGGCCCTAGGGGACCTTACAAATGACCTGCCAACCTCAGCTGATAGACAGAAGGCAGGCATGGATCCTGACTGGCCACAGGAGACATTTGTTCGACATTTTGTTGAAGGTTCCACATCCACAGCAGATCCAATTTTGGATCTTCACAGTGACTCTTGTCAATAGCTCGGTGATGCAGTAGATTAAATCTTAATTGCAAATGTGGTTTCACTGTAGGAGTACCATTGTGCTTGCTGGTTGCAGGCCATTTTTGCTGAGCCAGGCTTTTCCAGAAGGCTGTTCCAAATTTAGAAAGGGGGAAATTGTGTTTGGTTTGTTGATCTGAGTTTTTGTCTTGTCTGAATTTATTTTAGTGTTTGTTTCGAGGTGCCAAAAGCTGACATCCCTGAGAGAGAATTGCTCAACTTTTTGGAGAGGTTCTGTACGTTGTCCACACTGCACATTGAGAGCAAATGTTTGTGATCATTCCGTCATAGGACAATTTGCCAAGAGTCTCATGTTGTATGGTTTTGATTAATTTTTCAGAGACCCAAGAAACCACCACCTCCCTCGGCTCCTGTCATCAAGCAAGGGGCAGGTAATGTACCTTTCAGTTCAATCAAAGTGTTTACCTTTCTTTTGCATACATTCAAGTTATCTTTGTTAGAGTCCCAGGTTCCTGGATTCAAATGTCACAGATTGCCAAATTGTGAGTTTAAGATTTGTTCTCAGCAGGCAGATTTTAAATATAGTACTGCCTTCCCTGAAAACAAATAAATAAACAAACAATAAACAAATGAAGAACCCATCTCACTAAAAAAAATGTGCCCCTGAAACAGTGCAGAAATTGGGGTTCCCAAAGAGATTGATCAAACAAGTACTTTAAGATGAATGGGACGAGATTTGTTTTTAATAAGCTGCCTTTGAATAGAAGCTGATGTTGTCCTTATTCAGGGTCAGCTTAAGGAGGATTGTTTCCCATGGGATAGCATCATCCTATATTTACAGTGTTGCTGAATTTTTAGTGCCTTCCTCCATGAGGTTAACCAGAATTTGCACTTTCTTCTCTTTGCCCCAACCAAAAAGATGTTTTTCTAGCCGCACATAGTTTTCCTACCAGTGCTTTTCTAATCTTGAGGAAAAAAGCACAATTCACTCGTTCTGGGTACTTCATATATTGAGGTTGAATGATAGAGGAAGAATTGATGTCATTGGATATTTGGAAACTCATCGCACAGTGGATTCTCATGCATAAGGATGATGATTCATATTTCCCAGTAGAACTCTTCTCTCTAGCAGTCACAGTTAATTGTGGAGAGAAATTCCTTCATGAATGATTCTTTGAGTGCCATTTAAAAACAGCAACAACCAGAGGGGGAAGCAGGGGGTCAAGAGAGGGTAGAGGGTAATAGGGAATATGAATATGATCAAAGTATACTACATGATCACTTGTGTGAAAATAACATTATAAAATCAGTTTTGGATGATAGATGTATGCTAATATATGTATGTGTGTGTATATATACATACACACTAATTAAAAAAACAATTAAAATAGAAAAATGGAGACAGTTTTGAATTCTGTAGATCTACAGTTGTGATATATTTATAACACTTCATGCACAAATAACTCTAAATTTCCAGATTGTTTCTTCATAAATGTATTAAGTGATTTTCTGGTTTGATTTTTAAATTTTTTATTTATGAGCGAGAGAAACAGAACACATGCACACGTGGGCATGTGTGTACTGCATTGCATGTGTTGAGGTCAGAGGACAACTTGGCAAGATTCAGTTCTCTCCTTCTACCCTGTGATCTCCAGGGACCCAACTTGGCTTTTCAGACCTGTTGGCATGTGCCTTTTACCTGCTGAGCTACCTCCCTAACCCTTTGATTTGCTTCTTGAAACAGGGTCTTCCTCTATATCCCTGATGGCCTGAAACTCACCATGTAGCCTACAGTGGCCTTGAACTAAGAGACATTTTCTCTAAAATGTTTTTTGAGGGAAGGGAACCCACCCACTTGCAGGAAAAATCAGTTTGACCCCAAATTTCTTTCTCATTCCTTTGGGCCTCATTAGAAATTACAATGAACAAGCCCGGAAATAGGCTGTTAATTATGTCTCCTACTTCATCCCCCCCATCCCTATTGATATTGAACAGTTTCATCTTGCCACCTAGTGGTTCTGTCTGTATGAATATGTTATTGTGCAGAGTCTGTTTATGTGTTTTTTCTCTGAAGATCCTTTTTCCTAGAGGCCTTGGTAACCACTTGAACAGCAAGGCAATGAGTCAAGCAGTCCAATGCTTAGACAGTCTAGATTATAGTAACTTGGATAAGATTCTCGATTATAATAAAAATGTCTACTCTTTTCTGTGTCTCTGGAAATGAAAATACATTGTAGCATAGCAAATTCTTGTCCTTTCCAACAATGTTATCACCATTTGCACTGAATTTCTTCTAGCTAGGCAAGATGACTTTTGGTCTTCCTAGACTAATGCTATTGTTGACTTATCTTGAAGGATCTTGGGAGCTGCTTTGTAAGGAGTGGGTAGATATTCATAATCCCCCTCACCATCAACTTTCCCTTAATAAAAGAGCCCAGATAAGTAATTGATATGAATCAGGTACAGTTTTTAATTTGCGATGAGTCACTAAAGGGAATCAGATGAAGTGTGTGTGTGTGTGTGTGTGTTCGTGTTCAGTGGAATTTTGATCTCTGAGGGCCTCATAATTTAGATTTTCATGCCTTGCACTCATTCATGGGGATGGCCATGTGAAGGCTTTGTCGAACACACAGCAGGTCTGTCCATAAGAGGAGTACTACTGATTGGTTTGTGCTTTAGCTATTTCCCAGTGCTCTTATATGCCTAGGCCAATGTCACTGGTGAGGATCTCAGAGAGAGCAGCCACGTGAGTAAAGATGAAATACTTTGAAAGTACTATATTCAGGAAAATGTAATACTTGAAGCATCCAGAGCCAAGGCAAAAGGATTTAGGGAAAACTGCTGTAACATATCTGAATGTCACACAATTTAAAGTTATATTCAAGGTCCTGTGGCTGCATCACAAACCTCTCCAAATGGAGTAACATAAACTAGCCATGTTTATGAGCAGAGTGGTTAGTTTCTGTTCCATCAGGTCTAGGATGACCACTGGGTTTGCAGAACTAGCTGAGGCTGGAGGATTGGCCATAACGATGGTCTGTTCCACTCACCCCTCTGGATCCCCATGGAAAGAGGGCCTGGGGGACTGGGTTCAGGTGAGGTTGCAGTCCAGAGTGTCTACACATGGTCTCTTCAGGGGAGCTGTCTTCTTACACGGAGGTCCAGTATTCCAAGAACGAACTGTGTGCTACATGGCCTTGTACGACTTAGCGTTGGAATAGGCACTGGTCAAAGCACTTGCTCTGCTGGCCTCATTGTGGCCAAGGAGATACAGCCTTCACCTCATGACGTGAGGTGAGTCAAACAACTCTAGTCTGTATTTTTAGCTATTACAAGTTGGACTCCAGATCCCCATGAAACCTCTTTTTATTTATAGACCATAACATCCAGTGACACTTTATTTGTATGTTTGGAGAGTGACTTGTATATTTCTTTACATTCCATATGCCCACTCAATGACTTCTATGACTTTTTCTGCCTGAGTAAGCCAGATTTTAATAGAAACAGCAGATGAATGGTGTTCTTATTAATGAAGGAGGTATAGGCAAGCCAAGTTCTTTTTGGTCTTTTGAAATAGGGACTTGCTGTGTAATCCTGGATGAGCTAGAACTTGTAAAAATCCTCCTGCATCTTGCCTCTGCCTCCTGAGTGCTGGTATTATAGCTGTGCACCACCATGCTCAGCTAGGCAAGCAAATGTCATGACACAGATTAGACTAGAAATGATTTCTGCTCTGTTTCTGGAAATTCATATTATCCAGGTATTACCAGCACCTAGCTCGGGGGAAAAATCTATTTCCTTTGCTATGACTGATCAATATTTGAACTCTTGCATGTCAACTAAATGAATAAAGAAAACATTTTCTGATTGTTATTAGCCTTTCCCTCCTAGGTACCACAGAACGAAAGCATGAACTTAAAAAGATACCTCCAGAAAGACCAGAAATGCTTCCAAACAGAACAGAAGAGAAAGGTATGAAATCAATTCCTCATTGTTACATTGAGAGTAACTAGCAATTAAGATGTCTGTCACAGTACTAGTCCAGATTGCCCACAAAATTTGCTTTTTCATTCACATATGGTGATTATAGGTTGTTCTTAATGTTACTAAACATCCCAGCTCTGAGGAAATAGGAGAGGGCTTTGTGGCACTATAACAGGGCCAGAGTTTCTTACAAAATGAAAGCCAGCGCAGCAGTCACCTAGCACAAAGATGCCGCCCCATGATCTCTCTGCCATTGTCGCCTTTCCCACATCCCAAAGTTGGTGGATTATTAGTGCCTTGGCTGTGCATTTACTATTTTGTGTGTATGTGTGTGTGTGTGTGTGTTGTCATCCTTGTGTATCAGAGGGCACATTGTGGATGCCTGTGGAGGCCCAAGTGTGACTTTGGGAATCATCCTGGACTGCTTTTACATACCTTTTGCTTTGTTCTAGGGTTTCCTAGGCTCCACTTTCCAGGGTCGCAAGTGCAGGCTGCCACCATTTCCACCTGGCATTTTTACCATGGGATCAGAGATCAAAATTCAGTCCTTCAGATTGCAAGCTAGAGGCATAACCCCTAAGTCATCTCTCTCGCCTACATTGACTATTGATGGATGAACTGAGCTTGCTGAATTTCCCATCCAGACAAATTAAAACTCTCTTCTTTGGTCCAGAATATTAGAGATGGGAAGGAAAGTAGCATGATAATACTGGGAAAACCAGCTCAGTCTGAAGCTCCGGAGGGCAGTCAGAACTGTCATTGGCAGGGAAGTGGCTCAAGCCATCTCATATAGTCACATTTACAGATGTGTGTGATTCCCACCACTCTTGAGTGTCTTTCCCAGAGAAATTTACATGCTGCAGAAGGACTCATTTTACTAGGTGCCTAGAATTTGATTGATCGCACATTTTTACGGGCAAAGTGCTATGTTGTTATTATTATGAACAGGAGGCCGAGCAAATTCCATTTTAAAAAAGCAGTTATTTCAAAGTCACAAGAGAAATGCTGAATTAATGAATATAATTATTGGGAGGTGCTCCTCGGTGGCCTCATGAAATTTTATTGTGGAATTTAGTATTTCATGTCAGCCTGCTCAAAGTTTGCCAACGTTGCATGCTTTAAAGAATCCATACTTCTGTCTTTCACACAGAACAGGCGAAATTTGAGTCATAGAACCTCCTTGTGAAGGCTAAGTCCTTGTCACAGATCAGTGAAAAAAGAATTGCTGCTCAGTATCTGCCCTCCCAACAGCTCTTGGCCAAAATTGTGTGTTGTAAAATCACTAGACACTAGCCACTGTCCTCATGGAGACCACATGACAAGTGTTTACATCCTTGCTAGGCTCTTGGATGAGGATATTTTCTACCCTGGTCCATGTTGACTAACTTCTAGGTTGACACGGGCACACCCACTCATTCTCATTTCCCTAATATGAGTCCTTGTCCTATGCCACAGTGAATCAGAGAGGCAGAAGACCTGGACAGAATCACTTAGATTTTCAGGGAACCAGCTCTCTGCTGAGACTCAATGTCCCTGTAAAGTCACCACAAACTACCCCCTTCATCCTTCAAGCTGCTGGAATCTTCGTCCTGGCCCCACACATGCCTGCTTAGCTTTTCAGCTGCACCCCCTTCTTCTTTGCTTTGTGTACCCTCCAAAACATGCACCTGGACTTGCCAGCAAAAGGTGTTCTGAGGACCAGCATACATACAAATAAACAGAGCTGCCAATGTGCCACTCTGTGAAATTCATAAGATATTATATTAATAAGAGTGTGAAACAGAAAAATTGAAGCTGTCATTGAACACTGCACAATCTGACCATCAGATCTGTCTTCAGCTTCATCCTTACATCTCTGACTGCGAAACCTTGGAACCCAAGCTCCAAGAAGTCCTAGTTAAACTGTGCACGGAGACTCCTAGATAGATTATTCTCTAACCAATTCCCCATTTTGTCATCTGATGCCCTTTTCGTATAGGCGAACCAGAGGAGTGTTAGGCATTTCCTTCCCCACTTTCAGCCACAGATTCTGTGGGACATTTTATCAACCCTATCAGCCATCAACTGAGCAGCATCCATGTGCCAGTGCCACACAGGCTCTTAGGGAGATGTGCAGACATGGGCCCCACTCTGAGTCTGACAGCCTGTGCCTGTAATCACACCTAGAAAGTGTCCGCATAGAACCTGTTGACAAAAGGCTGCCCTCAACTCTCAGGTGTGCTGTAAGGATGAGCCCAGCTGTTGAGGAGGGAGTGTCACATTTTGGTCAGGCTTTGAAGGGTGTTTAACAACTGTCCTAAGGGTTGGGGACCAAATGGGTACTTCATACAGATGGACCAACACTGTCAACAGCACAGACAGAAGAAAACAGGGAGTGGCAGATGTTTCAAACTTGTCAAAGAGTAACTGATGTTCTTTGCTACAAAGTTCACCATCAGAAATGCTGTCAGTGATTTTTTTTTTTCAAAGCAAGAAACAAGCAGTCTGCATCCATGTGCTGTTACTTACATGAAGTCTGTCTGTTTTCTTTATGTTTCATCAAACAATGACTTAAAGAAAGACCAGAGAGAGAGCCAAAACTGGATTTACAGAAGCCCTCTGTTCCTGCCATTCCACCAAAAAAGCCTCGGCCACCTAAGACCAATTCTCTCAACAGACCTGGTGCACTGCCCCCAAGAAGGCCCGAGCGACCAATTGGCCCACTGACACACACCAGGTACTACTGGGTTCTTACCAAAGGGGGCGGGCATGGGATGAACACAGGGAGGGAATGGGGAGAAGTGGGAATCTAGATTCCTTTTCTATCTTCTGGTAAAATTATCTAAAAGCACTGGCCTAGGGCAGAAGGTCGCTGGGGGGGGGTACAGTGTGAATTTCATAACTAATAGATAAGGGTTGGATACATGGCATGTAGACTGTTCACACAAGGGTATTTTTCTGGGCTTTGTTAGAATATGGTCAGCTACTTACAGACTGGAGATGCGGGTGGTACCCACCCTCAACCCCTGGATGTCCCACTAGCCTTGGACTTGTGCAGTTCACTTGTAGCTTTCTTTTGTCTCTATCTGCTCTGTGGACCCTTATTCCATGACCTAGGCTCCATCCAATGTCAGAGGTTTCTCCTGGGCTACATGTCTATGAGCTTTAAGATTCTCAGAGGGTAGGGACTTGCCTTATGTAGGCACACTTTGAGATCTGCCTGGCAAAATGAAAATTTCTGGATACATGGGGTAGTCATGGAAAATCATCACGAGTAATGTGCATTCCAGAGCTCAGATGCCCACCATAAAGCAATAAACTACTGAATTCTCTCCACAAGTCCTTAGTTAGAACTTTCTTTGTGTGTGTGCTTGCACAAGAGGGAACTTTGAGTATGTGTCTGTGGAGGACCAAGGGTGACATCAGGAATCATCCTGGAGTGCTCTACCTCCTTCATTGCTTCACTCTAGGGTTTCTTGGGCTCTGCCTTCCAGGGCCAGAATTGCAGACCATCACTGTATCTCCCTGGCATCTAGAGATCTGAATTCGGGTCCTTTGGCTTGCAAGGCTGAGCTATCTCCCCGGCTCTAGCTAGAACTTTCTACAGTTGCATATATGCATAATGCATATTGGTGTAGTAGGTCCGAGCAAGTCAGCAGCTTGAGATCTTCATGTCCCTGCCAATATGCTGCATTTTTAAGTCTAAATACCAAGTTTGCATGGTGACAGTTGTGCAGGGCTTCTGAACTCTTATTTTTAAGAAGTCATGCAGTCCTCCAGGCTTACCACCTCCTAGGAGGCCTTAGCAAGTTGCTGTCTCTCTCACCTATCCTTCACCATCCATAATTGAGAATGATAACAGAATTCACCTAAATAGTCCCCAAATATGTAGCAACAAAATCTTCTAAAGCAATAGCACTTTCGTTGTTACCTCTCGGAATATAAACTTCAGTAAGACAGTGTTTACTTATTTTTTTTTTTTTGGCTTATTTGTTTGAGAAAGAGAAAAAGACAAGAGAGTGTACTTACAGGTGCACATGTGCTATGGTGCACGTGTGTGGTGGCACACGTGTTGAAACGTGAGGACAACTTTAAGAAATCAGTCCTTCTTTCAATCATGTGGGCTTCTAGGAATTGAACTCAGATTGCCAAGTTTGCACACAGGCGACTCTACCAACTAAGCCACCTTGCCAACCCTTGAATTGTTTTCATTGTGGTATAGTACAAAAAAAATCTGTCATCTTAACTACTTCACTTGCATCAAGTATATTCAGCTCGTTTGTACAGCCATTTCCAGAACTCTTTTCATTTTGTAAAACTGAACCACTATACCCATTAAATAGCAGCTTACCATTCCCCCCTGCCCCGAAAGCTCTGGCAGCCCCCATTCTACTTCTCATCTCTGTGAGTTCAACCTCTAGGTGCTCCGTATAAATGGAACCCAAGTGTATTTGTCTCTTCATGTGTGGCTTTGTTTCATGATGTTCTTGGTGTTCATCTCTGTTGTAACGTGACTCATTTGCTTATAATAATGATGAGAACAATAATACTCTCCACACTGACCATATCTGGAAACAGTTCATGATGTGGATGGTTGAGAGATTTCAGAAAGCAACTAGTGCTAGATACCCATATGACTATCTATGGGAGGACACCTGCTGCCTTACCGAGCCCAGAGCTGTGGGCATCTCCAAGGTGTGTGAGTCCATGGGAGTGGTAGTGGGCTTACCCATCATTATGGCTTACTATACCAAGGTCCAGTCCAACCACTCCCTCTGTGCATTGGCTCTTGGGGAAATGAATGTGACCATGGCCCCTCGTGAGCTAGTTGGGTTCCTACTGATTGTACCCTGTACTGACTGATAGTAGAGGGCTCTCTGCACATGGAAAGCCAATTGACAGCTTCAATGACTTGCCATGCGCAACAGCCACATTAGTGGCATGGTTGGCCCAGAAGTTAGCACACAAGAAGGAAAAGGTTATGTAAACTAAGTACTACTGAAGATAACATGAGCCATCCAGATAGGGAGAAGGTTTGGAACAGGAAAAGTCACCTATCACTTCATCGCTGGCAAAAGCAAAAGCCTTGGCAACACACTGACTGCCAAATCCTGTTGGTCACCAGGAACTACACACATTTCAGTAAACTCAGTAGCCATTTCCAAAATATTTATAAGGATATAATCAAAAGAGAAGTAGTGTCTTCACTACTGTGTGTGTGTGTGTGTGTGTGTGTGTGTGTGTGTGTACACACAAGAGGGCACTTTTAGTATAGAGCCAAGGGTGATCTCAGGAATCATCCTGAATTGCTTTACCTTCTTTTTGCTTTGCTGAGGGGTTTGCCAGACTCCTCCTTCCACAACCAGAATTGCAAGCTATAGCCATATCCACCTGGCATTTTTTTTTTTTATGTGGGTTCTAGGGATTCAAAGTCAGGTACTTTTGCTTGCAAGGCTAAAGCTTTAATCCCTGAGCCAACTCCCTAGCCTTAGCTAGAACTTTCTACCATTGTATATATGCATAATACATGTTGGTATAGCAGGTTGGAGCAAGTCAGTAGCTTTGAGGTGTGTCTTACTTGCCTTCTAGAGTTACCCTTGACCCTGTGGTTATAGGATAGGCTCAGTTTTGTAAGCTAGGGGAAGGATGCATTCCATTGCAGCTGAGTCCATAGGTCCCAAGAGGTCACATTTGCCTCCTGCCTCTGCCCAGCTCTTCTCAGCATCCAGTTCTCATAACCATTCCTGAGTTAGGACAGTCCACCAAGGAGGACGTACACAAGAGCTATTACCAAAGCCAGTGGGCCACACAACTTCTTGAACAGCTTGGAAGAAGGTGGTGAACCCCAAGCCTCTGCTCACTTGTAGTTGCCCCCAAGGCACTCCTTTGTTGGAAGCAGGGGCAACAGAGGCAAAGTCTCGGTTTCCTGCTTACCCTGCTGAAGGGAGGGCTTTTCCTGCTCTCAGTGAGTACTCTGACTCTGGCTCTCAGACTTGAGCAGAACCCAGAATGACATGGACATGTGTTCAAAGCAGATTGGGGGATCCTATCCCCACAGTTGCTGATGTCGTCAATCTGTGACGGACCTGGAAGTTTGCATTTCTAATAAGCTGCCAGCCAGCTGCTGCCGATACGGCAGCTGCTGATGGTGAAATCCACACCTGGAAAACTCTTTTTGATTCTCACAAGTTGGCGATGGTGCTCATCCCTCCTCCCCTCGCCACCTCTCAGGCACCTGCTAATGCCCCTGGATTTCTATGCCCAGTCTGGGAAGCCTTCTCTTATCTCTGGTGATTGCTCTCTCTTCCAAATGCCTGACACCCCATGTTTAGCCTAGTGCTGATCCCCATGCGGTACCACTTGGGATGCGCACACCCCCGGACTCTCTTACCGGATTTAAAGCAGATCAAGAATATGTTTTGTCATCTCCACATGCCTTACAGTGCGGAGCATATGGTAGTGGCTCATTTAACAAACACTTGTTGGATGATATAGTTCCTGGGCGGGGGGAGGGGGGAGGCTCATGCTTATATCCTGTTCCATTTTGCCTCTTCTGTCTTCCTTCCCAGCATCTATACCAGCTCTTTACCATGCATGTCTTACATTCTAAGAATCCCAATATTCCATGGATTTCTAGAGGCAAAAAAAAAAAAAAAAAAAAAATCTGAAACATCAGAGAAAAGTTGATGATCGTGCCTCAGTACCTAATGCACATTCTACTTTTTGCTAAGCAGTTACATTGGATGATCACACAGCACATGTTGGTTTGTGAACTTGTTTTATTCTGCCAAATTAGTTCTGGTGGAAATGCAAACTGCATTTAAGCAGTCTTGTGCCAAGTGCTCCTTTGCAGAAAGGGCACAGAGTGCTGTGTGAAACCAAATCTGTGCCAGGATTCACCTGACCAGATGGCCAGCAGTGCTGACAGACAGATGATTAAACAAAAGGACAAACAGTCCTCCTTGGCAGCTTTCACTAGAAGTGAGGCATAGCAGGTCTAGCTGTGTCTGGGCTGGTGCTTCTTACCAGCCAGAAAGCGTGCTGCTGTGTGGCATTTGCTCTTCAAATGGGATCTAGCATCTCAGAGGAAAAGGGATTCTGTAAGTTTAGGAAAAGCAAGGTCTTTCTGAGATGCATTCGCTCAATGAAAATGGATTGCTGGGCATTTCTCTGGATCTGAGTGAGGGGAGGACTTAGACATTCCCATGCAGTTCTTAGGAGTTCTGTCATCAGAAGCCAAAGGTCACCAGCAAGTGGTCTTTCTAGTCTGAGCAAGCCAAGCACACTGAAAGGACCTTACAGTGACCTTCCTGTTCCTCAAGTGTCCCTTTCCCTCACACTGATAAGAAGGTTGCTCAATTTTTTTTTTCTACCAAGTAACTTAATACAGAATTTTCACATTGAAAAATAGATCTCACAAACCATTTCCAGGTTGATTTTAAAATTCAACAAAGAGTGGCAAGCATGGCAGTGACTCCTCCATAGTCCTGTCACTTGGGAAGTGGAAGAGGGATGACCACATCTTCAAGGCCTCCTTGAGCTCCATAATAAACGCCTGTCTTACAAAACCAAAGCCAAAGGGAGAAAATTCAGCAATGATAGGAGATTCCCTTAAGCTTTGCCCCTGAGTCATAGTCAAGGCCTTGGGGGAGCTCCCAGTTATTATCCACAGTGGGCAAAACTGGCTCTTCCTTTTGTGCAGCCCATCTTAGAACTGTAGGGATCCAAACAGCATTCTGTCTACCCCATATTGACAGTTGATGGCAGCTCAAAAAGTCCTCCAAATAAATAAATAAATATTTAAAAACATAAAATATACTTGTTTTGATACTTGAACATGCAGGCATTTCAAATGACTGCCTTATCTCCATCCTTTGTGTGGATGTATATAGGCACATGTGATTATGCATTGTGGTAGGAATACAAACTGTATCCAAGCAGTCTTGTGTCAGTGTTCCCCTGCAGAAAGGATACACTGTGTTATGTGAAACCAAACTTTGCCAGGATTCACCTGGCCTGATGGTTAGTGATCTGCATTACCAACCTGGTTAAAAAAAAAAAAAAGTAGGTTTAGGATCTCAGTAAGACAAGGCCCTGAGACTTTGAAAAAGCTTCAGAAGGGGGAAAAAAGGAAAGGAAATGGTAGAGAGAAGCAGGTTGACAACAGTTCTAGACATTGCATGCAGTGGAAGGCACCAACACAGAAGCCTGAGAGTCAGGGTGGGTGTATGTGCCTCCCAAGGAAAATGAACCTAGTAGGGAAAGCAAGCTGGCCAGACTAAAATAGACTTGTTGACTTTCACCAACTCAGCTGCTCTAAGACATAATTTCTTTCCCTTTTCTTCTCATTTATTGATTTATTTTTGCGTATGTAATTTATATGGGGGAGTGTGTAGAAGAGGGAACTGTATGTGGCTGTAGAGGCCCAAGGGTGACTTTGGGGATCATCCCATATTGCTCTACCTCCTTTTTGCTTCACTGTAGGATTTCCTAGGCTCTGCCTTCTAGGGCCCAAAGTGCAGGCTGCCACCATTTCTGCCAGGGGGTATTTACATGAGATCGAGGACCCGAACTCAGATCCTTTTGCAAAGGTTTCCACCTCTGAGCCATCTCTCCAGTCCCTCCTTTTTCTTCTCAAAGAACAGGCAAGCCAGAGCAGGATCTTTACCCTGAGGTGAGAAGAGCTTTCTTTGCCTGTCGTCTGCTGGAAGCTCACATGCTCTGGGTGGGAGAGCAGGAGACAAACAGCTGATATCCAGAGTCAAGGGACAGATGTAGGATATGAGGTAAAAGGGAAGGAGGTGCACCTAGAAGGTATTAGGAAGAAGTGAGGTAAGCAAGGATGATGTGGGAGAAGTTGAAGCCTGGAAGATGGTACCCCCAAGGAGAGGGTGGTGCTGAATCTTAGAGGTGCGATTGTTTTGGAGATGAAGCCATCCATCCACAGAAGGTAGAGCTATGGATGTAGGTGACTAAGGTGAATGAATGAAAATTGGAAGTACTGATAGGACAGGACCAGGACAGTAGGAGAAGGCCAGGCTTCCTTTAACAAGCATCCTCCCAGATGGATGTCACTGGGTGTGTTCTGGCCGTTGATGTCAGCCTGTGCTACAGACTCACCATGGTGTTAGCACAATGTCAGGCCTGCAAATAATACCTGCTGGATCCACCCTGGGTCAGGTAGAGCTGAGTCAACAGCATTCACTTTGGCTGGTAGCTGAGAGTGTGAGGCTAAAGCAGGCTATTCAGTGAGAAGGTTCTGGACATAGGGGGGTTGTAATAAGAGTGCACATCTCCCAGAGGGCACTTTCCATAGGCTTTGGATTGGAAGCAAGGGTCGGATAAGCAATCCTAGAAGGTGGATTGGGGAGTGGTTGGACGTGTGAGAATGGGAATACATGGGAATAGAAGGCCCAGTAACCTCCCAAACCTGTGCCACTTGGAGATGTCCGGTTGCTTTCGATGTTAGACACAGCATGCATATTTGTGGGCATTACTTTTGTGTTGTTGCTTCCAAATACCTGACAGAAACGGGGGGGGGGGGGGAGATTCACTTTGACTTGTGGTTTGAAAGATTTGTTCTACTGTTGCTTTGGCCCCATGTACTTGAACGGGGCATCGTGGCAGCAAAAGAGTATGCCAATAGAGAGCTGTTCACCTCATGGTGGACAGGAAACTTTTTAAAAGAGTGGAGTGGACTGAGCATCTGGAATAACCTGCAAAGGCACACCCACAAGTGACCTGTTTCCTCCAGCTAAGTCCCACCTCTCAAAGGCCCTACTGTCTCCCATTTACCACAACCTTCCCCCAGCTGGGGACCAAGAGTGCAACACTTGAGCCCGTGAGGAACATTTCACACTCGAATCATAACACCAAGTATACTTCCTGCGAAGGACTAGAGGCTCTGCTAAGAAGAACTGAGTATGGGATAGGGAAGGGCACCTGGGTTACACTGATGTCCAATCAATACCTGAACTTTGGAGAATTATGGAGATGAGTGACTGTTGAGCTCCAAGGCCCTTTTTAGTTTGAGGCAGAGATTAAGTAAACAGACACTTAACATCAAACTGAGTACTTAGGAATGGTAGATGCCTCTCTTGAGACCAGCTTTACCAGCGTGGAAGCTAATTATTTTTCACACTGACCTAGCCGTCCTTGCTACTTACATGACTGTGGTCACATCTGAGCAGGCAAGAAAATTCTAGGTGCTGATCACTTTGGCTAGTATAGTCTCCATGCCCACCCAAAGAAACCATTAAGACCCCTTTGTTCATCTTAGGTATAACAGAACCTATTGATTAATAAGAAATCAAAGACTAGTGAGTATGTGTAAATATTACCTGCATTAGCAATAATGTGTGCACTTAAGTACTTAGGCAACCATTTTGAACTTGGATTACTTAAATGCTCTATATCTCTTTTGAAAAAGTCCTAATGATGCCTTATATGATTGTTTTAGTGTTTTCCTCTTTTCTGCAAGTTGGGATGAAAACGTCTTTAGAGAAACATGATATACGTCTTGAATGTCAGTCCCACTGGTTTATAGTATTTGCAAGCTTGCAGTGGATAGTATCACACCAGGAGATTTTGGAGAAGAAGGGAAGAGAATAGATAACAGCTGCAAGGAAACTAGACATCTGTAGGCCAGGGAAGGACTAGGAGACAAAAGTATGCTGCCATTGGAAGCTAGAAGGAAGGGTATAGTTCTCATACCTCGTTGTGCATCAGAATCACATGGGCCAGTCCAAGGGAGAATGAGGAAGTGGTAAAACCTGTGTACACAAGGCTTGTGAGAAGCTGGTCATGGTAGAAAATAAGTGCTATATATGGTAATAAAAGACTCTGTGTGTGTTTCTTTCATTCCCCTCCCCCCAATGGCCACCAAGTGCCTGCCTTTAGCCAGGCTTCCTTTAGATAGTAGTGAACCTGACCAAATCTGACTTAGTTCCTGCCTGTTCACTGCTTGCTCAGGCTTACCCACCCCTCTTACTACAGATATTTTAACCTTAGGTAATGCGTTCATACCTCTCTCAGTCTTCGTTCCTTTTTGTTACAGTGGCACAGTGAGGGGGTATTGCTGAGGTGCAGAGCGTTTAAACCAAGCCCCATACTTTAGGCCCTAGCTGCTGACCTGGCAACTTGAGAAACCTCACCAATTCTCTGTGTATGCTGTGTGTGTGTGTGTGTGTGTGTGTGTGTGTGTGTGTGTGTGTGTGTGTGTGTGTGTGTTTCCTTTGGCAAGCAGGTCATACTCTGAAACTTTAAGGGATTAGAAATGTGGACATCCTCAGACAACATGAAGAGGTGGAAGCTTATACAACATCTCCCACAGAGTCAGGACTCAGAATAGTCTGGGGGCTGACAGAGTTAACATGATGCACAGAAATCCCAGAGAGTGCAGGGGATCATCTCAAATTGTTTATATTATTTACTGACCTCATGTATGTATACATGCACACGTGTGTGTATAATTTTTCTTCTGTCTTTGTTTCTATCCCCATCTAGAATGAATTTTTTATTTTAAAAATTATTTATTTACCACACACATACACATACACACATACACACACACACACACACACACACACACACACACACACACACACTCACACCATATGAACTTCTAGGGATTGAACTCAGGTCTCCAGGTTTGCAAGCAAGCACTGTACCCATAGGATGAATTTTAGTTGCTGCTGTGAGAATTAACAGTAGTAACATGGTTTAGCCTTGACACTGAAATATGTTGATATTCCTGCCACTATACTCAGTGACTAAATGATACAGTAAAATACTAGGAAAAGAGAGAGAGAGAGAGGGAGAGAGTTTCTGTCATGCTTTTCCCATGGGCTGTTTTCCTAATGTTCTTCTTGTGGCACCCCGCAATCTGTTCATAGAGTTGCACAGTGGTACATCCTCTCTCGTCCAGACACTGCCCAGGAGCCATGGCCAGCATCTTTAAAGCCCCTTGCTGCTCTTTGAAATGTCAAGCTGGATAATTACAGGTGAAGTCTGCCAGTGACATTCTCTTGCCTTGCGGGGTTGCTGAGCTTGGCATGTCCTAGCTGAGCTCTAGAAGGAAGCCCATGTATCCTTTCTGAGCCTGCACCAAGAACAGAAACTTGGAAGGGGATCGAGTAAGCGATGTCCCATCCCTTCCAACATGCCTTCACCTTCTATTATTAGCAGCGCTTGTTTGTGCTCATCTGGACAAGGGCATGCAGTGGAAGGGGAGCCTGCCAGGGAAACTACTGTGGTTCCTGCTTTGTGTGCTCTTGGCATTGTTTGAATAGTCCCAACTCAAATGGGACCACATTTGTAATCCCAAAGTCTAGGTGGTGCCTAGGACATTTTGACTATTAAGCAAGCATGGGGAGACTCCACAGAACACAGCAGGGCCTTTAGATCTGCATTTCTAGGGAAAGACAGAGAAGCCTTCCATCTGATGAACAAAGGAAATCTGACCTCTACGCCGGTTACTTGTATTGCCCCAGGCCAGAATATTCCTAAGAATTCCTCTATGTGTACTGTCTTCACATATGTGCTGAGCCCTCTTGGATTTCTTAATTTGGGAGAAAAAAAGTCCTCTTCCTGGCACATAAACCATGTGGGTGCTTGTTTGCATTATTGCTGTCCCAAGTGTGGTGGGAAAAGATTGGACTGGCTATCAGGAACCTTTTGCAGATTCTTGCTCTGCTGTCAAACATCTGCCTGGTCTTGAACACATCCTTCCTGCCTTCTGAACATGGGACCCTTGCCTGTCAAAAAGTGGAGGGGCTTGAGCTGGGTTGCCCCTGCCCAGCTTTCATAGGACTAAAGTCTGACGTGTTAGAGTGAATAGTTAGGGGAGCAGGGAAGGGCCCTCGCTTGCCTTGGCCTGTGCATCACTGGACTGAGGCCTCAGGAGTGAGCAATGAGATTTCAGTTTTTACCTTCGAAAGGCAGTGATAAGTAAGGTTACTGAGCTGGGAAAGAAAAAGGACAGGGGAATTCACATGGTTTCTCTATGATCAGACATTTGATATGTGCCTTCATCCATATGAGAGAGCCTGATTCCCAGGTGGAATGAGAGGAGGTGATAAATAGATGCAAATAATATGTGCCTCAGTGCCCCCCGATAAGATTTTCAAATCTCCAAAGCCCAAACATTTGCATTACGGTTGCACATTTTTGATGGAAGGAGTCATCATATGGACTTGGAATCTTGTTCAGTAGGAATTGTTGGAGCTGCTCTTTCTTGCTTTAACCCACACTTATCTGTTAAGATTAGTGACTTCTTACTGTTTGTCATTGCTGCAGTGTGTGCTAGTTAGATACATAGGTGTAAGCCTGCAAGAGATTGAATGATTCATGTGGAAAGATCCAGTACACAGTGGGTGGTATCATTCCCTGGACCAGTGGATAAGATGGGGAAGGTGGTTCAGTAAATTGGCATTCTTCAGCATACTTTGGTGGTCTTACTGTCCGGTGAGTGAGGTTTGCCCCTGTCTCAGCAATCCTGTGGACTCCTGGTGTTGGTATGAACTCTCCTGCTAAGCTGGACTAAGAATTATAATCAGAATTGTAAAAAAAGAATAAAGCTCCCTTGTTTCCCTAAGCTCTTTGGTGGTGAATTTATCAGTTACCTGCCCACTAACTGCAACACAGCGCTGTTAGTGCTGCTGTCAATTTGTTTGTGTACTTCCTTTGGCTTCCTGTGCACTTCAACACCATCTCCATTCCATGTGTCTTGGCTTAACTGTCCCAGCTCAGGCTAAATTAGGCCATATCACTGGCTGAGTTCATGTTCTCCGAGGATGCACACTGTGCATCTTCCATGTCCCTTTTTGTGCAAGCTCCATCTGTGTCTCAGGTTTTAGTGGGAAGAGCAAGTCCCACTGGATATATGACTTTAGTTTATTATTAGCACTTCTTAACTCAGGAAACAAAAATGATTTGCCCATCTGGTAATAAGGTGTGGCAAGTATCTTGCCTGGTATCTTCAATGACTCACATTCCCAAGGCCAGATACCTTAGCCTGAACGGTAAATCCCTTAATGGAGACAGGAGAATCAGAGGTTCGAGGTCATCCTTGGCTACATAGCAAGTTCATGTCCAGCTTCTTGGGATACAAGGGATCTCCTCAATCAGTTGCTCAATTGAATAATTAATCAGCTTAAAGTACTCATGATCTTTGCTTAGACATTTGGCTTTGTAGGTTCAAATCTAGATCTTTCCACTTTACTTTGGTGACATTTCATTAGCAAGTGACTTAATGTCACTTTGGTTTCTCTGTAAGATGAAAATCAGCATGTTCCAGGTGTAGTTCCCCAATAATCAGATTCTGAGCCAGTAGAACATGAACATACATTGTAGGCCTCCATGCCCTAGAAACAAGAAGGAAGAAGCAGGGACTGGGGAGAGGAAAAGTCAAATTATGGTACTGGTACTGTGGTTCCCTGAGGAATGTTGGAGCTAAAAGGGCCTGGCTCTCCCATTTCATGCTGGAGTACCGGAGACTCTTTTGCCGTGGCGTGT
This sequence comes from Typhlomys cinereus, assembly GCA_023101885.1. Classification (NCBI taxonomy): domain Eukaryota; kingdom Metazoa; phylum Chordata; class Mammalia; order Rodentia; family Platacanthomyidae; genus Typhlomys; species Typhlomys cinereus. The sequence continues at coordinate 1,930,281 of JALPQD010000136.1, read as the reverse complement.
GGGCTACCCTGCTGAGGGGGTATCTTAACGAAGGGGGCTCTTTGCAGCCAAGTCAGAAAGCTTCCCAGTGACAATATTCTTAGCAGTGACGAAGACAATGCTACCATTGCAAGAGGCTCTTGGAGTTGAATGAATGCCTCCGGGGGAAGCTGTAGGGAAGCAGTCCACCATGCATGAAGGATGCTGTCCTAGTGCCTCAGATGTGATGAGCATTAGGCAAGCCGTGGCTGCTGTTGTTACCTTCATGGTCTTGCAGGATCTGCTTCTTGTTTGGGTCCTTGTGTGCAACTTGGCCTGTTTGTATAGGAAAGCAAGGGTACTCTTACATTACCTGTCATGCAAGTCACATATTTTACGTGTCAAAAAACTGCTAAGAAAACATGTGGACATCAGATCATTTTGATTTCAAAATTTAAAAGTACGCTCCTATGCAAACTCATCCGGCCATCTTCAAATAGAGGGTGCTATGTGTTGCCAGGCTTCCCCTGCGTTCTTGTATCCAGTCACTGTGGTCCTAGAAACTCACCAAACAAAAACACCTGCAGGAACTGGTAAATGACTAAGAATGGGCTCTGTGCTTTTTCTTGGAGTACAGTAACACTCTTTCTGTCAAAGTGGTATCCTTGTGTTGAGCAGCCTGGGAGAGAATGGAGATCATGGGGAACTGCATCCTCATTGGATGTCAGCCACTTTAGACATGTGCTTCAGTGGAGTTCAGAAATTCTGGTATTTTTCAGAACTGAAATTCATTAGCATTGTTGTAAAGAGGCTATAAATATAGTGAAAGGCATTTACAAATAGACATTGTAAAATGCTTACACACCCACAGTCTGAACACTGTCAAAGCACCAGCTGCAGCTTCCCTACTTGGAAGGATCAGAACTTTTTTTAAACTACACCTACTGTGTTTTCAAAATAGGCTTGCTTCTGGCCCTAGATGGAAGAGCATTTCAATTGAAACCCATGTCGGGTTGTTGGCACAAGGGATCACAGCTCAGTGAGAGACAAGATCAGGATCCCAGTCTCCTCCTTGTCCAAAAGTGACTGGGGTTTTAGAAACTGGGAGGAGTCACACGGAGATGGTTAGTTAGCTGCTGTTTCTGCAAAGTGGTCCCTTAGGGTTCAACACATGGAACCATCTGTATAGAGCCAGCAGGGAAATCCCAGAGGTATGAAACTGGCCCCTGAGACAGAATCTCTTCCCTGACCAGAGTTCACCCCAGGTCACACCAAATGCCATTTGAGAGGCAGCCACCTTGACAACTGGAGCACAGTCTTAGTTTTCCTTTATATCAAAAGCCATCAGAACAAATTTCCTGTAACTAAGGATCGAGCCTCTAGCAGCTACAAGCAGTTTGCAGCCTTGTTTTTCATTTGCCTGCTATTCTTCATAATTCCCTGAACTATGAAGTCAAAATGCCCTTAGAGCACTGGGTTTCCCTTGATGCGCGGAGTGCATTTAGTTCTTTAGGATTTCTCGGATAGCGATGTTATAATTGCTCACGCTATCACTGTAAAATACCACAGATTGGATGGCTTAAACAACAGAAATTTATTGGATGAGAATTGTGGAAGTTAGAAGCCCAAAATATCAGCGGGATTACTTTCTTCTGAGGTCTCTGTTCCTATCTTGTACATGGGCTCTTGCCGTTTTCTCACAAGGCCCTTCCTTGCGTGCACACTCTTGGAATTCTATTATTTCAAGCTTCTCTTCTTAGGACACTAGCCTGGATTAGGACCCACCCTAAGGGCCCCTCAGCTTCCCTTAATTACCTCCATAAGGGCCATATTTCCAAATCACTTATGTTCTAGAGTATGAGGGTAGTCTTTAACATGGAAATCTGGGAACAGGGAACAGAATTCACATACCTGTGGAGGTGTTAGAATTTTCCCTTTGGGCTGGCAGGATAGCTCAACAGTAAGGCACTTGTTCCCAAACCCTGATGACCTCAGTTTGGATCCTCCAGAAGGTTAGAAAGAGGTGATTTCGTGCAGTCACCCTCTCACCTCCACTCATTCTATGCATACTTGTATTCTCTCTTTTTCTCTCTCATAAATACATAAATATCTTCTTAAAAGCTACATTAAAAAGAATTAGCTTTTCATTTAAATCCATTGTACAATTCAAGTGTGAGAAATGCTTTGAGAGTGAAGAGACTTTGGTTTGAATGTCTGTCATCCCAGACTTTATGTGTTGAGATCTGAATCCACAAGATGATGTATCAGGTGATTAGGTAATAAGGGAAGGGACCTCATGAATGGCAACAGTGCTCTTATAAAAGAGACCCTTTATCACATGGGAACATAGTGACAAGACTCTGTTTATGAACCGGAAGGCAACCCTCACCAGACCTCAATCTACTGACACATTAGTCTTGGATTTGCAGTCCCTAAAGCAGCAAAAAAACATTTTCTGTTGTTAATAAGTCATTCTATTTGTTACATTTTGTTATAGCAGCCTGTAGATACTAAAATGAGAAGTTAGAGATGGGTTCAAGAATATAGTTTACCCACAGATTATTCCCTAAATTGTACAATGTCCACGCACTTTGCCCTACTGTGCCTACTCATTTGAAGAAAAATGGATTTGTGATATCCCTGCATATGTAAAGGGAATCACAAATTCCCTCAAAGGGAAGATATGACAGAATTCTCTTCTGCATAACAAGTGGGGATTGCTAGGCTTGCAGATGAATATGAGATCCTATGATAAGAGCTGAAATAGAGGGACACTGGGAGAGAAAACAAAGTGGGCCTCTGAATAGTAAAGGGTAAGTCACATTTGCTCATGCAGAATGGGAAGGAACAGCATTCAGAACCTTGATAGAGATGTGGAGCTTTGAAGGCGAAGGACACAATGCACATCTGAGGATTTGAGACAACTCAGAGGACCACCTTCTGCCCCACCCCTGCCTGTTGTAGTCTCCAGTCCTTCCCTGATGTTGAAAACACAGGTCAAGAGCTTTTGATGGGCTTTACGGGGGTAATCCTGCACAAACTAGCCTGGCAGCCATTATGTTCATGAAGCACCTCAGTTCAGAGAGGCTAAGTATCTTAGCTAGCATCACACAAATGATGTGGAGTCAGTTCAGATGCAGATGGAGCATTCCTAGCTTGGATTTCTTTAATTATTATTTTTGACTTGTATAGGTATGGGGGGGTACATGTAGAAGACTACATTATGTGTAATTATGGAGGGCCAAGAAAGACATCAGGAATCATTCTGGATTGTTGTATCTATCTCCTTATTGTTTTACTCTGGGATTTCCCAGGCTCCACCTTCCAGGGTCGGAAGTGCAGACCACAGCTGTTTCTGCCTGACCTTTTTTTAAACGGGATCTGAGACCCAAACTCAGGTCCTTCTGTGAGGTAAAGGCCTAACCCCTGAGCCATCTCTCCAGCCTGATATGTCTTATTAAGAGATAATTATAGCATTTTAATTTCCCTTCATGTCCATATTTATATACTTTTGAATTTGCCTTGCAGGGTCAGAAGTACAAGTCACCACCATTTCTTCTTGGTGTTTTTATGTGGGATCTGGGATCTGAACTGAGGTCCTGTTGCTTGCAGATGTAGCACTTAGCCTACATGTTTGCTGATAAAATCATGACAATAGTTTAAGAGAATAGGGGTCTTTATTATCTGTTATTATTCCTGGTCACAGTTTGTCCAGCTTAGCAGGAGAGCATACGCCATCACCAAAGGGCTGAGGGAACTAACTGGTTGCACCATATCCACATAACAGCTGAGAGAGGAATAATCCTTACTTGCCAGAACAGCACATTTGGCCAAGTATACAGAAAGATGCCAACTTCCTCAACTAGCTCTCTGTATTTTATTCACCTGTCCAAGGCCTAGTTTGACCCATCATGGGCCGAGTCTTCCCCATCAAACAGACAATCTCCTGCAAGTTCACTCTGGGCTTAACTTAACTACTAATTATCTACAAATGTGCCCAGGGCTCAAACCCTCAACCATCGAGTTGACGCCTGTACGTAACTATGACACAAGGCAAAGGCTTAATACCAGAGCCATCTCTCCAGCTCCTCTTTGTAAAATTTTTGACTCTTTGGTAGTTTCATACATAAATGTAATGAATTGAGTCATCTTCACCCCATGTTACTCAATCCCACTCCCTTCCTTCTTCCATTCAAATACTTCTTTGCAACCAGTCTTCCTCCTACTTTCATGTCTTTTTGTTTGTGTGTGATCCACAGAATTTTATCAGGGTTGTCTGCATTAATATGTGCCTGGGCACTCACTGGAGCATGGATGATATATCAGCGGGTAGATCATTCAGTCAAACTTTTTTTTCCAAGGGTTCCCGACATACCCTGACATTCTAGGAAGAGATGATTACATGGAGCATCTTTGTTTGGGGAGTTATTGAAAAAGAGCTTGTGGGGCAGGGGCCAGACATCTCACTTTCTATTGTGATGATGCTATTGTGGAAAAAAAGCAAAAGAATATGAGCCTCCTGAATTCTATTAGTCTTTAGTCACTATTATTAAAAGCTAACTTTAAGTGGCAGGAAAAATTCACCTGTAAACTTATTCCAGAGACAGTTCCTATTAACGTTTTAAATTATTTCTTTCCTGTGGTTTTCCTGCTCATGATTTGGCCTGTTTTTGTTGATTTTACATGAGAGTGATCATATGGAAGAGCAGAAAACTATACGTCATAGGGAAAATTGCATTTATTGTGCACAGAAAATTTGATTAATTGCTCATAGATTCCACAGATAACTTTCAGACTCTGTCATGTATCTGGCACTGAGCACGATAGTGGAAATCACTCATCAGGAATGGCTTTTCGGGCATACTATAAATATCCTTCTAGTGTTAAAAACATTCCTCTTCCTCATAGGTCAGCAAGGCATGTGAGTGTATGTGCATTTTTTGTGTCATTGCTAACTTGCATTTGTTCCCTAACATTGTAAAAGAAACACTCATTCTTGGGAGAATAAACCTGGTTTAGGCATCATTTTAGTGAAAGTCCTTCAAATGCCAGGTTTTTTCCCCCCAAGGGTTCCCTTATTTAATGAAATACTTCATTGTTTTCCAATTTTTCCTCATTCTAAGCAACACAGTGATAGACAGAACATGCATATTATCTTAGCATAGTCCGAACTGTAATTTAGTTTGGGTCAAAGCATATGAATGTTCTAAATTACTCTATCCCCTATTTTATTTTATTTTATTTTATTTTATTTTATTTTATTTTATTTTATTTTATTCCTCCCTCCTTCCTTCTTTCCCTCCCTCCCTCCCTCCCTCCCTCCCTCCCTCTCTTCCTTCTTTCCTTCCTCCGTGTGTGGTTGTGTATCAGAGGGTACTGTATGAACCAAGAGTGACTTCAGGAATCATCCTAGATTGCTTCTACCTCCTTGCTTCACTCTGGGATTTCTCAGGATCCACCCACCAGGGCCAGAAGTGCAGGTTGCTGTCATTTCTGCCTGGCATTTTTACATGATACCTGGGATCCATACTTAGGACCTTCTGCTTGGGAGACACAGTCTTAACTCCTGAGCCATCTCTCCAACTCTGTATCCCCTATTTTAAAATGTAGTGAATTTTACCTTTATAATTCTGTAAAGAATTTGGGTTACTTTCAAAATGTAGCATTATGCCAGGGGAAATCAACCAAGCACATGGAAAAATATTACATGATCTCATCTATAGGCAGCTTATTAAAGCAGCATATTCATGGGAGAGTAGAATGGTGATTCCCAGCCACTGGTGGTGGGGCATGACTGGGAAGGGAAAAGAGAGAGAGACATTGATCAGAAAGCACAAAATTTTAGATAAAAAGGAATAAGCTTTGGTAATTTATCATATAACATGAGGATTTTAAGCAATACTATTTTGTCATGTCTTTTGAAGCAAGTAAAAGGATTCTAAATGTTTTTACTTCAAAGAGATAATAAATGTTTGAGGCTATAGATATGCCAATTAGTCTGATTTGATGTGTCCATGATACATACATGTATACTATGAATTCGTGTAATTCATTAAAATAATTTTTAAAATAAAAGGTTTAGTGTCTGGGGAGGTGGCTGCGTCAGTAAAGTGTCTGCCATACAAACATTAGGACCTGTGAGCTTAGCACCCACAGAAAAGCTAGGCACTGCTATGCATATCTGTAACCCCAATGCTGGAGGTGGGGAGTAGTGATAGATGTCCCTGAAGCTTATTGGCCATCCAGACGAGCCAAATCATTGAGCTCCAGGTTCAGTGAAGAACCTTATCTCAGAAACTAAGTTGGGGAGTAATCAAGGAAGACAGTTGACATTGATCTCTGACCTCTGCCTGCACACACCTACATACACACATGAATATGCACATATAATACACAAGTGCCCATATAAAATAGTAAAATAGGCTGAAAGCTACATCCATAAGCCAAGGAAATGCATATAAAAGAATAAAATAGTGAGAGTGTTAATAAAAGGGAAGAAAAAATAGAGCTGTAGTTCAGTCCAAGACACCTTGATCACGGTCATGGACAATGGAGTTCTTCCACAGTCCCCTGTGATAGGTTCAAGTTGGCCAGAAACTTCTAGCTGTCAACTTGAAGAAGAGCACTCCAAGACTGACAGTAACTGACAGTGACATGTTCAGAGGCAGCTAAGTTCTGAGATCCATGTGACTGATTCATGAGCAAAACTCCTCCACACCAAAGGCTGCTCTCGTGTACTCCCCAGCTGCCCATCAGCATGCCCCAAACTGTCTTGTCTTTTGATGTGTTGCAGAAACTCCTCTCCCAGAATATCAGCATCCAAGAATGTGTCATTATTTCATATAAAATGTATTTATAAGCTGGGGAGATGGCTCTGTAATAAAGCCTTCGCTTCCTAAGCAAAAGGACCTGAGTTCAGATCCCCAGATCCCATGTAAAATGCCAGGCAGAAATGATGGTGATCTGTAATTATGTTCCTGGAAGGCAGAGCCTGGGAAACCCCAAGAGCAAAGTAATAAGGAGATAGAGCAATCCAGGATGATTCCTGAAGTCACCCTCAGGCTTCTTATATACATGCCCCACCCCTCCCCACATATACACCTACCCACATGCAAAGTTCTCTCTGTCACACACATACACACTCATGCATGCTAAAAATGTAGTATTTGTATGTAACATGCAATTCTCTCATGCACTTTAAATCATGTCTATTACTTATCATAACAGTACATTATAAATGTCATGCTTGTCATGTATTATTTAAGGAATAATGATTAAAATGTCTGTGTGTTCAGTACAAATGTGGTCCTTCCCCCCAAAATATTTCATTTCTTTCAGAAATATAATTCTATTTATTTATTGAAATATTGGGAGTTGAACCCAGAGCTTTGTGCATGCTAGGCTCCTCTTGCTCCATGTCTCCAGCAGTACTGTTTTCAGTTGACACATAATAATTGTACACATTTATGGGGTACAGAGTGACATTCCAGTAAATATATACTTTGTGTAATGATCTTATCATGATAGCTGGCATATCTGTCACTTCAGACATTTATCCTTTCTTTGTATTGGGAACATTCAAAATCCTAGTAGGTATTTTGAAATATCCAGATAATTGCTGTCAACCACACTCATCTTGCCATACAGTAGAACATTGGAGATTATTCCTCTTGTCCAACTGTAGCCCTATACCCATTGCTTGTCTCCTTCCCACCTCTGTCCCACACTTTGCCTATGCTCTGGTGATCACTAGTCAGATTTCCATTTCTTTGAGATCAGTGTTTTGGCTTTCACATATGAGTGAAACCATTATACTCTCTCTTCTGTGGCTGATTTATTTCACTTAACACCCTCCAGTTTTATCTATGTTGTTGCAAAGTTGAGCTTTATTCATTTTTCCTTTAGTCCTGAGGACAAAGCCATGGTTTTACACATCATACTCAAGTGCTCTACCACTGAGCCACATCCCTAACCCCCACCATCTTTGACTGATAATATTCCATTGTATATGTATACCACATTTTCTTTATCCATTTACAAAGTTTGATCCCCTGTACAGTTTATTGTGTAGTACGATTAATGTGACACCATATATGTTTCTTCAACATACTGATTTCAGTTCCTTTGGCTAAATTTCCTTACATGCCAGATCATAAGGTAGTTCTGTCTAGATTTATGATGCTCTTTCATACTGCTTTCCATAGGCCAGACTAATTTATGTCACATCAACAGTATATGAATTCCCCATCTCCACATCCTTGCCAGCATGTGTTGGCTGTTGTTGTTTTTGAATGTATGTTTACATGCATGCAGTGTGCGCACACTGTACATTGGGTGGGGCATGCATCCCATGATGTACCTGGGAAGATCAGAGGAGAGCTTGCAGAGTCGGTTCTCATTCTTCCTTTATATTTGGTACCAGGAATCAAACTCAGGTCTTCCGGCTCATGCCTTTCTTTATCCATTGAGCCATCACACCAGTCCTTATTTTTTTGAGGCATGGCCTAAGTCTGGCCTCAAACTTGTAATCCTCCTGCCTCCTCTTCAAGGTGCTAGAATCACGGCAAGCACCACCCTGCCCAGCTAATGGTCTTTTTGGTTATAATTAGTCTCATCACTCTGAGATGATAACTCACTGCGTTTGATTGGCATTATTGTGATGATAGTGATGCCAAGTGACTCTATATATATATATCTGCTAGAAATATTTGTGTAACTTCTTGGAGGAATACTTAACCCCAGGCATTGTGATTTGACTGTTGAGTTAGTTGTACAGTCCAAAGTCAGTTGAAACCATGTACCCAGAACCTGTGGGAGATTGACCATGCCTTCAACTTCCTGGAGGCCAAGGCCCTGATCGTCAAATGTTTTAAAATAATCTCCTCCATCCCACCACTTGGATTGTCTAGTATCTGCCTGAGACAGTGGCCTTGAGGGTCCTGAGCTTTGGTGGTCAGGAGAGTCTGACATAGAACCTTGACTGGGGGGCCTCTATAGCCTCAGGGAGTTGGGGAAGTAGTAGTGAATTATTGCTCCCCCAAACTATTTCCTCTTCCAAGGTCAGTAGATAATACTCTTCCTAAACTCCTATTTCAACTTAGAATGGCCTAGCAAGATCCATAATACATGCTCTCCAGCAGTCTATGGGTTGTATTACCGTTAGTAAAAGTCAAACAGAAAGGGAAGCATTACACTCAGGGTTCTCCTCATTTTGTCCTCTGGTCAAGAGTCTTTGAGAATGTGAGTGAGAGATTGTTGCTTGGGAATGGGCCGATCCTTGCCCCTAAAATAAAACCTCATTCCATAAGTCCTTCACCACCACTAGCAGAGCACAGCATGCTATGCTGAATGTTCGCAACACCACATAGTTCCAGCCCTCCCTGTCCTTTCAGCTCACAAGTATTTTGCTCTGCCATTCTATTTACCTTTACCACCTTCGAGACAAAGCCAACCTGTTAAGCCCAGCTCAGTACAACTTGCTGCCCGTTAACCGTCCCAGCTTATCTCCTCTCCTTCTTATACTTATCTCTGGGGGCTTTAAGCCCTTGGGCTCATGAGTGCCCTCTTGCACACTTAGGTCTCCAATCCTGCCTCTAATGGACATGTCCTCTCTTCCTTCTCTTGCAGCATTCAACTATAATGCTTCCTTTGCTGTGCCTCCAAGTCCCCCGCCCTAACTCAGGACTGTGGCATACTGTTATCTTGTTATCTTGTGTGATAAATGCCTTATGGGCCTGTGGGGGTTTGTGTGTCTCTCCTAGTTGGACCATAAACCTTTGCAGAGCAGTGTTGCCTAGACTGGCTCTTGCTGTCCCCCAGCACCATATGCATTTGACAAATCCTTAGGAACAAAATCCATTGTTCTTTATGTCTGTAAACTCTGGGCATTGGTGAACTTCAGATGCTGTGAGATGGATTATTCCTGTTGCTTTGCCCAGAACAACTGTTCAGCTCTCCCTCTGATTTTATGGGCAAGGATCAGTCCTTGGATAATCTCTTCCAGGGCTCATCTTCCCTAACAAGACCAAAGAACTGCCTTTTTGGAGATATACGGGGAGACCTCAGGCTAGTACATGAAGAGGTCATGTGTTTCTCTCACAATCCCGAGGTCTTACTCCCATCCCAAATGCCGGCTGCTTTCAGTCCAGATACTGAGCGAAGTCACTCATGTGTCTTGATGGATGCAGTTGAGGGGGGGCACCCAAGAGCTATCTAATTTTACAGACTCGTGACCCAGTGCCAGCCTTCAGGCTGCCAGATCTCAACTTGACACCTTGTGCCTGTCAACAGCCTGGCCGATGCCTCAGACTCAGGCCAGGGAACCTTTTTCCCAAGGTTAAGAGTAGCCGACCTTTGACAAGAAGCATTGGCTCCATTCTGTGCTCCTTAAAAGGGAAGCACCCAGTGTACCAGTGCTTATTTGGTCATGAGGCAGGGGTAGACCTGTGTATCCAGCGGGGGATTTGTGGCTGGAGGTGTACTGGCGAACAGTCACTATTAAAATAGCTATCTTTGCAAATGTGTGCAGAAGAGGGGTGCATCCAGTCTACTGGCCAGTTCACACCACAGCCCATGGGGCGGGACAGCTCATTGGCTCTCTCCCTCTGGCTACTTCATAAGCAACAGTGCCATTTACCCCAGGCACAGCACCCTTCTTCATGTGTACGCAGCAAGAAAGCAGACAGAATGACAAGGACACCCAGCAATTATTAAATGTCTGGACTTGTGTTTTTAATGTAGGGGTGACGGTCCAAAGATTGACTTGGCGGGCAGCACACTCTCTAGCATCCTGGACAAGGACCTCTCAGACCGCAGCAATGACATTGGTGAGTAAGGGTATTGTTCTACTTCTCTTTACAGGGTTAGGAAGGAACTACCCACTCTTAGCCTGCCCCAGCAGTATGACACCTGGCATGACTGTTAAGTGCCCGGTTGCCAGGCCTTATTCACTTTTAGGTGTCACTGGTTTACAAAGAGGGGAAGTGAAGGTGGCATCCATGGGAAAACAGAGTGTCAGGGATTGTGATCCTCTCTGACCGTAGCACAATTCCTTGCAAGTTCTAATGAAAGGAAGTGAGAGCTGAACCTTTTTGCGAAAAGAGTGAGAAAAGTGGACACTTAAACGTTTATGTTGTCCAGTGATTTTTATATTCAGCCTATAAAAACAGGCAAATGGGGGCAGACATGGAATGTCAAGGTTCATTGTAATTGGGCACTAAGTACATTGACTTTGCTAAAGTGAGCTGTCTTCTGTATGCTAATTGCCACTTAACATGAAACATGAGGGACTGCTTTCCCAAGGTCAAGGCACCACTGTGTGATAACCAGAAAGAAGGCTAAAGCAACTCTGGGTAAGCAAAAGTCAAAGGTCATTTGGGGGTTATGTCTGGATGAAGGTGAGGTTACTACAAGCGCGATCCAAGCGACAACCCTTTTTAGACATCCAGATTCAAGTCTGGATCTGTTTTTAGCTGTAAATCTTTCATTTAAGGTTATTCTTCCATGTTCTGTTATAGTGGTCTACATTTTGAAATTTGCCTCATTGTCATTAGTGCTTTGTTGTGAGGTCATCATAGAGTCACAGACAGTTTTTAGAGATGATGCAAAGAGATTTGCTCCCTACCCACTCTATAGTATTGCAGTAAGTAGGACACTGACGTTGTTCCAACCCACCCATCTTATTTAGGCTGTACCAGTTTTATTGGCACCTGCATATGTATTTGGTTTTATGCAGTTTTATCATATGGGTATATCTGCTAACACAGTCAAGCATCGGAACATCTCTGCCACTACAATAATCCCTCAAGTTGCTCGTTTTTACTTAACTTTTTTAGGGTTATGGGGTAGAGTCTTACTGTATAACCCAGCAGGCTCGCTTGTAACTTCCTATGTAACCCAGGCTGATGTGAAATTCATGATCGCCCTACTTCTGCCTCTAGGGTCTTAGGTTTACAGGTATGTCTTGCCATGTTGGATTGTGTGGCTCATTTCTAACCTCACCCATCTCCACCTTATCTGCCCACCCCTAACCTCTGACAATTACTCTCAGGATTGTTTTGGCACACAAGATAGATGTCCAGTATCTTCCATGTGAACCCCTCAATATAGAAACCAGTGCCCACTCATTAGCAGGGCACCAGAGTGCTTGACACGAGCTTTTTTTCTGGGTTGATGTGACTCCCAATTTGAGTGCTGTTTTCTTTTGAATCCATTAATGGCATCATATCGTTGCAAACTGCTGACCTACAGTCTCTGGCCTGACCTTGTGAAGGCGTGTGTTTAGGATGTACGATGGTGACTGTAAATACCAAAAGTACTTGTGCTGCTTCCAGAGGCTGGTTTATAACCTTAGCCAGCCTTTGATATTTCATCAGGAAGCGTAACCTGACAGGTCGGGCTGATGCAATAACAGCAGAAACTGGCTGTAATGTTTGATTGGGTGAAAGGTCAGTGAAGAGCAACAGTGAGTAGCTGTGATTGAAAAGCAATCATCAGAAAGAGCAAAATTAAGTCTTCCTCTCCCCCCACTTCTGTATTTGGGCTGTATTTTAAGTCACGACAACAGATTGAAGAAATGTGGGAAAAGGTCAGGAAGGGAGGTGTTTTTCTAACTCCAGAATACACAATGCTATGAATCTTGCTTTTCTAAGAGTATTAGCCTTTGATCCTTGTTTTCTTGGGGTCTGAAGAGATCTAGGATGGCTATTGCTAGCACATGAATAGTGTGGGTTTTTTTTTTCAGTCCAACCACCTAGTTCAGAAACATTGGGGGTGTTGATATGGAAGGGAAATAAATCTACAGGAGCTGTTCATACCTTGAAAAGTCAGCCCCGATTGGCATGTATTTGGCAGCCCAGAGAGATTCGATGATGCCAAAGCTTGGTTCTCTCATTTTGCCAAGAAGGTATTAATCACAAAAGATGATCGTTGCTGAAGTTAATAACTTAATGTATACTTTATTTGCATTTCAAGAAATGATAGAGAGCTATGCAATCATTCAGTAAATGCTTGCGTGCTAGCCAGATGCCCTCTCATGGGTCTCCTACAAAGGCCTTTAGATCTGTTTGAGCCCCTACAACAGTAAATGACAGGATAACACTGGAGGTGTGTGTAAATGAAAGCTGAGTGAGGGGAAGTAGTGCTGATCAAGATGTTCTCTGGGGCCAGGGCGCTGGGACATGCTCCATGAAAGATGACAGACTTATGTGTACCTTGGATTTGCTTAGGCAAGGAGATCACATGGAGAAAGCACTGACAGCTTTGGATAGGCCAGCCTGGCTATAGGGGAAAATTTATGCTAGGAAGAAGAGTTGGCTTATAAATGCAAACAAACTCACATTGAGTTTGAGAAGCATAGGCTTGTAATTTATTCTACAGACAGTGGGAGCCATCAATGGTTGACATTGACATGACATATCAGATCTGATAATTAAGATAATAAGTGATGAAAAGCTTTGTGAGAGCAAACCAATGGAAGCTGGATGTCCCATGGTTGAGCTATTTGATGGCTAGGGAGACAGCTAGAAAGAGCCAGAATTTAGTTACTTACAAAAGGATTAAGAAAGGAGAGAGAGATGTGGAAACAGTGATGCAGTAGAATCATTGATTGCTAGGCCTTCATAAAAGACTAGATATGGGAACAGGGAGGAAGTTGTTAGTTGTGGGGTTTATAGAGTCAGATGACAGATTAAAAAATGACAGGTTGAATGGAATACATCAGGAGAAGGAGCTGGTTTGGAGGAAACCGTAATAAGTTTAATGAATCATGTTGACCTTGAAATTCATTTAGACACCCTTGTTAGTGCTAGATGGAGTCTGAAAACAAAGGTCCAGAGCTTCGGAGATTGCCAGGTATTGGAGGCAGAGATTAGGAGCTTCCCAGAAGCAGTGTAAGAGATGGTAGGACTGGTGGTGGAAAAGCCTGAATGTGAGTAGTGAAGCTTTTGTTTCCAGCCTGGGTGACCTTCTGTGATCTACGCAGACTCTCACCGCTTTGCTTCCTTGTCTTTGAATGCTAATGTCCTGATGGACTACCTTTCCATGTCTTCAGTGAATTATGTCAAACCATGCGGCATGTGGTGTTGTGTGTGTGTGTGTGTGTGTTTGTGTGTGTGTTCAGAGGGCACTGTATTAGTTCATTCTGCCTTCCAGAATCAAATGTGCAGGCCACTGTCATATCCACCCAAGGTTTGTTGTTGTTGTTGTTGTTATTGTTTTTCTCTCCTGTGGTATCTGGAATCCAAACTCAGGTCCTTCTGTTTGTGAAGCAAAGGCTTAACCCCGAGCCATCTCTGCAGCCCCATAAAACTTCCCTTAAAAGAAGAAAGGGTGGCACTGATATAGAGAGAATAGGGGAAGTTTGAGGACGCTTGAACAAAATGGAAGACAACAGTTTTAACAAGGATGCCAAGCAACTGAGGAGGAATGAAAAGGGCTTTCTTGAAGTCAATTAGTTGAAACTGGGTGGTTTACTTCACAGACTGCACCCCATCTGAAGGCCTGTTGCTATGTGCTTTCACAGAAAAGGAACTGAAAATCTCTCGATTGCATTGAAGTGTAACAATAAATCTCACCATGCAGTGGGAACAACAATATATGGCATAATAACAGTAAATGTTATGGCACTTGACTGCATGACCTATAATCTCCCATTCAATCAGAACAGAGCTTCTTCCATCTGCAAGAGAAAGCTGGACAATTTAATTTTCATTCCTATTCATGCACAAGCTCATGTTGGAGCTCTTCCATATTTTCTATTATGTTACTTGAAATATGGTCGCAGAGTTTGATACAAAACAATATCTCGATCTGACATCAACAGCTTAGTTTGGGACCAATTGATTTCTTTCTAAATTATCGTTGGCTGACAGATGCTGATAGCTGCCCACATAAGATCTGAAAAAGCCATGTTCTCTAATTTAATATTATAATATTTTCAAATTACGGCTTTATTAAGAGGAAACACAGATTTATTTATAGTGAACACTGATGGTTTCTAATGATGTTCAGGGCTGTATTATGCTATGTACTGCAGCCCACACTGGGACAGCTTCAATTGTCTGAATCACTAACAAAAACATTCTGGTGCAAATAATGTCCTCCTCGATTCAAAGTAATGAACAAATCCTACAGAAGCAGCCCTGGAGAGAACCACTCGTTTTGCAATGTCCTTTTCTCCTTGACCGATCCACCTGCAAAGAACAATTCTGCCTTTGGTCTAAAGACGTTCTAAAATTTGCTTCTCTCTTGGCTTCCTGTGACATTGTGAGGTCCCTCTTTTCCCTTAATTGTGAATTTGTGGGTAGTGATCTTCAGTTCTAGGTGCATCTACCCCCCTTTTTTATGGTAAAGGTTTATCGTTCTGACCCAGCAGACGCCTCTAAGCAAACAACATGGATATAATCATTTCCATCTTTGTGCAGCCCACAAAATGGTTTGACATAATTCACTGAAGACATGGAAAGGTAGTCCATCAGGACATTAGCATTCAAAGACAAGGAAGCAAAGCGGTGAGAGTCTGCGTAGATCACAGAAGGTCACCCAGGCTGGAAACAAAAGCTTCACTACTCACATTCAGGCTTTTCCACCACCAGTCCTACCATCTCTTACACTGCTTCTGGGAAGCTCCTAATCTCTGCCTCCAATACCTGGCAATCTCCGAAGCTCTGGACCTTTGTTTTCAGACTCCATCTAGCACTAACAAGGGTGTCTAAATGAATTTCAAGGTCAACATGATTCATTAAACTTATTACGGTTTCCTCCAAACCAGCTCCTTCTCCTGATGTATTCCATTCAACCTGTCATTTTTTAATCTGTCATCTGACTCTATAAACCCCACAACTAACAACTTCCTCCCTGTTCCCATATCTAGTCTTTTATGAAGGCCTAGCAATCAATGATTCTACTGCATCACTGTTTCCACATCTCTCTCTCCTTTCTTAATCCTTTTGTAAGTAACTAAATTCTGGCTCTTTCTAGCTGTCTCCCTAGCCATCAAATAGCTCAACCATGGGACATCCAGCTTCCATTGGTTTGCTCTCACAAAGCTTTTCATCACTTATTATCTTAATTATCAGA